>VXBI01013792.1:33764-255696 GCA_013397375.1 Toxostoma redivivum
AATACATAAATATATAAAAATATATATAAAAATTTTCATCTCAAGCTTATGCTGATTTAAAGTCAAAGCTTGGTGGTCTGATCTTCCACTGGATTTCAGCGGAAACAGGTTCATGACTTTAAGGGGTAACAGTTGTGTGCATCCGAGAGAAGAACTCTACAAGAGAAATACATAAATTCCCTTTACACCAATACTGAGAAACCACAAGCACTCTTGTGGAGACATTTCTAACATCTGAAAACAGCAGAATATTTTTTTTCCTTCTGCATGAAGGCAAGCCTGAAGATTATTTTCAGAAGGAGAAACTCCTCCATACAATAATTGGTCTCGAGAGCTCAGGGGGGTTGGTAATAACACACAGAGTCTTTCATTTCGTATAGGTCACTGCTGTAACAATGGCCAACGTCAAGAGCAACTGGTAGTCATTATAAGCTGGTAGATGTGGTAGTTTATCTGAAACTAGTTTGTATCTCTAGTGCAGTTTCAGCAGGACTGATGTCCATGCAATAAAAGCCACTATCACTATGACATGTGTTCATCTGTCTGAGGGAATCATCTACACACCTCCCGCATAACTAGTCAATTGACTCTTAGTTTGTTCCTGCAGCTGTCAGGAGAATATGAGCAAACCCCTGTCTTCTGGGCACAGTTTTTGATGCTGTCAGCCTAGCATCTATCATAATCACTAGGCACAGGGTAGAATTACCATATAATGAAATCGATTTTGCACAATTATTTCTTTTTAGAGACCTACTAAATCAGCACTCTCTTGGATACCTCTGCTCTACAAATAGCAGTAGTGGGCCTGTGGCACATAAATTGAATCATACTTTATAGAATCAGTGCACTACCTGTCAGCCCAGAATGATACTACACTGAAAATCCTACACTACAAGGAACAAAAATTTGTAGGCACTGCTCATCATTGGTTCTGGCATGCTTAGGTATATCAAACAGAGCCAAAGAAATGGCTTTAGCTTGGGAAGCTAAAGCCATTCTCCCAAATATCTAATAATTACAGGTTATTTACTTTTATCTACCTAATATCTTACATTGCTCCAATATGGTGCCAGTATTTTTTGTCCTGGCTTTACTCACATTCTTGTATTTACAACCCACAGCAATATTTGCAGTACTGCTTGGATTTATTCTGCTCCATTGGTTCTTACAGGGTTTTCTCAAAGGTATACTTGGCTGCAGACCAGTATTTCAGATTAATCCTAAGAAAATTGATTACTTAATATTGCAGACCTACGAGACTTTCAAATAGCTGCCCAGATGTAGTTTATGCAGTATGGGAATAAGAAGAATTTTTTTGACACGTTTATTAGTGGTAGTTTTGGCTTCATTCATCTCAAAAGAATGTGGTTTGCACGCTCTGAGACTGCACTGCAACGAGAAGCAAAGTGCATGTAATGGGGATAGGCTGTAAATTTTTTCCAGAGGAGCACTTCTTACCCAAAGTAAAATATTAATGTATTCTACTTGCCACTAAAATATTTAAGCTGTTTTTATTCACCAGGATCCAAAACCAGGTTGTTAGAATTTCTATGCTTTAAGAATGTGGAATCTAAAAACAGTGCCTGGCTCCAAATTGCATTTGCAGCATTTTGTAATCACTTCACAGCCATAACTTCTTATCAGTGGCTCAAGGATGCAAATGATCATGAGAAAAGACTCATCTTTAAATGAATAAAAGCCTCTTATCTTCTAGTTTTATAGAAATAAAATTACAGCATGATAAGAAATGCTTCATATTAGGTATCTTACACGACACTGACAAGAAAGGTCATTTCTCCTAAAGCATGGAAAGAATTTTTGGCAGGATGGGTACATGACCATTAGGCAGCTACAGTGTCTATAAGTGGTGCAAAGAACAGAAGAGAGTGGCTGACTTGATCTCTGCTTTTTAAAAGGAACTACTTCTTTCTTAACCACATTATTATTCTTGGTTTTTAAGGTGCAGATACAGTAGCATACCATTCCCTAAGGTAAAAGGCTCTAGCACTGATCAGTTTTTGTTTTGTAGGGGAGAAAACACTAAAAGTTCTATTGCCAAGATGTTTTCAAAGCTGGAAAAGGATTATATCATATATAAGGTTTTCGGAGGTGTAGCTGTACTACCAGAAATCTCTAATATAAATCTGCTCTTTATCTGAGGAAACAGACTATAGGAAACATTAAAAAATACTTACTGTGTAGCAAACTAAAAGTAAGTTTAAAGAAAACCATGTATCTATAGTTCTATTATGCCAATGCAGTTTCTTAACTTGAAGGTTTATGCAAATCGACCAGCTTGCTGTTGTGTTGGTATTACAGTTAAAAAGGTGTCAATACTTCCATCATAACAAAACTTTGTGGTGTTTCTTGCTGAGATGGAAATGCTTGTCTTGCATTGAGAATCTTTATACGAGCCCTGTCAGCCTTCTGGAAATTAAAAATGAAGCTGTGCAGAGAATTTAATAAAACTTACACTATGTATTTTTTCCAAATGTAAATTCTTTCGGTACCTGCTATATTCTGTCCTCATTAAAGGTGATGATCCTTACAGAGGGTAGCTCCAGACCTGCATTATGTCTTATGAACTGGCTATATTAAGCAACAATGAAGTGCTAAGGGTATGAAAGCTTTTTGGTTTGCAGCTTGGGTAGGGCAAAAGGATAAATCGGATGGGTTTTGATGCAAGAAGAGATTATTATGGCATTATAAAGTCAGATTGGCAGCACTACAACCACCACAATTTATATCCTCTAAATATCTGCCCCATATATTCTACCCTTCTTACAAGTAATACTCCGCTTCAAAGGGATTACATTTCTGGAAAATCTTATGATGGACATTGATTTGCAACATAAATAAGGTAAAAAGGGACAAGCTAATAAGTAGGTACTCAGAAAAAAGCATTGAGAGAAACCTATTTTTAATGGTTCTGAATTAGTTTTGTACTATATATATTTTTAAACTAGAAAATGTTATTGAGGTTTATCTGGCAAAGACCAGTTCCTGGTACTTTGGCCTCTGCTTAAACAACATGCAGGGCAAGGCACGATGATCAAAGAAAACTGAATCATGTGTGAGAGAAATCCTCAGTGCTTCAGAGAAATCCTTACCCTGAATGGAATACAGAGTTTATTAGTGAAATCTTTAATCAAGACAACTTGCTGAAAAACTATTAAAAAACCCTGACAACAACAACAATGAATCAGTAGCATTATCAAGACTTCTTATCATAACTGAAGCTCTGACAGTTTCTAGCTTGACCTCCTGTTTCCAGTGATTTATAAAAATGGGCTGAAATTCAGCAGATCAAAGTAGTGTCTAAGCTGCTTATTTTTAGTTTATAAACTCCTGCCTCCTTTGGGCTTACAGCAGTGCTTTTAATGTTAGGTGGTTTGTTTGGGGTTTGTTTTTTTTTTTTTTTTTGCTTTGGTTTTTTGAGGGAAATTTTTCTGCCACTTATAATCTTTAAAATGTAGTAAAGTACATTTAACTCATGAGCAGCATGTCTTGCTGGTGTCACACTGGATGAAAATATTTCCAACAGTTCCTCTGTTAAATTGACACAAGCATCTTGAAGTGCCAGAATGGTAAAACACCTTTCAGGGAACAGATCCAATACAGACACCCTCTGAGCTGGATCAGATCCATTTTCATTTAAATTTGACCTAAATATCTAAATGTTCAAAAGGAACTTAGTCTAGAGAGATTACCACAGAATTAAATTGGAATAGGATGTGATGGATTTGAAAACAGAACTTCTTTGATGGGAAAGCACAAGCCTGTGCTAAACTGAATACAGGCTCAAGACGGTCTGAACCTCTGAGATGCCCCACAGTGACTCTGACCTTCCTATAGCTCCAGTGCTGGTTTCCCTTCATCCCGTGACAGTCATACAGTGTGACAGGGCTACTGTGAGAGATGGCGTCAAAGCAGAACTTCCTGGTGTGAAGTGGCTCCCCAGGGCGGATGTCTTCTCTCCAACCAAAGGTGAAGAGCTGGGAAAACAATTAGGCAATGCAATGATACATTATTAGTGAAAAACATTTAAAATAGCACACAAAAGCTTAATGCAGGATTCCCTTTTCACATACCCCAGATGCTGGTTGAACAAGGTCCTGCCTGTGTACAATTCAGTGAGGCCAACTGTCTTAATTAAAGTGCATCAGTGGCCATGTGGAATATACCCCAGGAAGGCACAATCCCGATGTCAGGGAAGGAAAAAGTCTCTAGTGACACAGTACTGCAGAGAGGAGAGGGGCTATGCTGTGTTAAAGGCTTTAGTTACTGCAGTTAAAGCAGCACATGTATGCATTAGGATTTCAGCTCCCTAGGACTCAGAAAGCCGTCATCAGTGATGTTCCTTTAGCTCTCATTTGGGTCTGAACAAGCTGCCCAGAGAGATCTTCCCATCACAGCCTCTTTCCTATGTTTAATGAGCAGTTTCCTTCTGTTTATGGGAGACACTGTTACCACAGCTTCCCTCAACTGTCTTTTTTTCCCAAACAACACATGTTAAATGATCTTCATCTTTCTACTGTGAAACCTGTGAGCTACAGGCAGCTTGTCAAAGCCCTTTTTCTCACTGCCTGAGAGGAGTCATGGAGGGTCACAGTTAATAGAGGAATCCTTCTCAATTAGACACGAGCTGTCTGAAGTGATGCTGTGACACTGCAGTCTTTCAATCATCAGATGAAGGTGACAGGTCTGACAGCATCAAATTTAGAGACGTGGAGTGCATTTTCCTTTCCATGGACCAATCCTTGCAGAAAAGAGGTGGCAGGCTGTAAATTACTACCTAGAAGCTCTGTCAAGAGCTGTGAGGTTATTTTCTTTTTTTTCTTTTTTTTCTGAGTGAGTGCTATTCAGCTTTCTGCATGACTTTTCATTTGCCATAGGAAAAAAAAAAAGAAATGTAACACTGAGAAAGTGAAGCTCTCTTTAAATGAGCAAACTTTGCTAGTAGAAACTGTTCAGACAAGATGGTTCATGTGGAACTGCATGCAGGGTCATTATCCAGAGAAGTAGCTCCCCATACTGAATTCAGACTGTCTCCAACAGCTCATCTCAGCTTCCTTTTGGCCCTTATTTAGCACCCTGCTCCTCCAGTGTGTACATTCTCTGATAAAACCAGCTATAAATTGAAGCTTAATAAATATCATGTGGGTCTGATCCTGAACAATTCTGTAGTGGTTCTCAGGTTTTAACCTTTTCATTGCTATAGTTATCTTCTTCCCATGGCCTTCCTGAAAGAAACACCTCTTAAAAATACTGCATCTTCAGTGCTGTACCATCCTCTGAATACCACATTTGAAAGGTGTTACTGTCTCTTTTGGCTTGTAGGCCCTAAATACAAGCATATATCTGAACATTTACCTTTTTTTACTGTGTCTTACTGTAAGCTCTTGTTCTGTCTCTTAGCTGCTGTTACTCCCTATTTATATCTGCATTATAGGTTTTCTAGAGGGTGTTTTCTTAATCTGTCTCTGTGTCCTGCTTATTTCTTCCATCTCCAGAGTGCATTTTACATTTCTCTGCAGTAAAATGCAGTGAACAGCTTTAACCTCGTTTTCAAAGCAATTTCCACTTTTCAAAAGGTTAAATCTTTTTCCACTTTTCTTCATGTTTCTTTGAAGCATCATCATGGACTCTCTACAATAACTTACCATTTCACCAGCTAAGACAAAAGTAAGATTTGGTACAGAAAAACATTACACTGCTGTTTCTTCAGGAAAAGAGAAGTCTGAGACAATTTTCCTTTAACAAAAAGCCAACAAAAGCCATTTTCTTTATCTTATCCTTTACCTTTCTAAGGACACATAATAAACCTAGAGTTCAAAGTGATGAATAACAAATACCTAGAGGAATGGTGTGGAACAGTGCTTCTGTGATATTCACACTCTCATTACTACTACTGCAGAGAGAGATTCTATTTTGGGACCAGCCTCATCTTTCCTAGTGGGTGGCTCACCAAATTTCTCATTCTGTGCATGAGTGGTGAGCTGAGGGACCAATTCTTGCTGCTCTCTGGACCTTGGCCATAGGACTATTATGCTACTGAGTGCATCAGTACACCTGAAAGAGCTCAAGGCAGCCTTTAAATCAGATCATACTTATCCAGACTATTCCTTTGCTCTTTCCACTCCTGTGTGGTTTCTGAAGACTGCCAAGGCTGTGTCCTTTTTGCAAGACAAGGTAACAGCAGGGGGTTTTTATTCCCTTCCAATGAAAACAAGGGTCTGTGTAATACTAGATCTCAATGTTTAGACTTGTTTAGAGTCTTTTTCCTCCTTCTTTATCCTCCCATTTTTAAAAAACAGTTTTATTTTTAAATCATTAAATATGTCTTCTTGCTAGTGATACTATTATAAAACCAATCTTGTTAGGGACAGGAACTCAGTCTTAGGACTAAGAGAGAGAAGAGAAAAAAAAATCAGAAAAAAGGTTATACTTCTCTATGCACCGAATTAGTATTAAGGTCTTGCAATTACAGACACAGCATGAAGGTGCACAATCTTTCCAATCTCATAATTCTAAGCTTTCCTCTTTTAAACAGCAATTTTCCTCTAGTTAACACTAAACCTGGCCAATATAAATATTATCTCTCCACTGCATAATGCCCAACAATGCTACATGTTATTAGCTGGAGCCCAGAGTATATAATGTTCTGCTTTGCCACCACTTGTCACTTTGGATTTTGCTGTTCCTTTGTTAGGAACAAACTGTGTCAGATTTTACAAGAAATGGCTGAGCCTTTTTGTACCCCATTCATTTCTGACTGCTTGTTGATTTGAAACAAGGCTGCACGAAATTCCCAGACACATTATTAACAAACAGCAGGCTGATTCTTCACCTGCAACACATGAGGTTGCTGTTCACTTCTCTGCTGGACCCAAGACCCTCTGTCCTGGCTCAGTGGATGCTCATTCTCCTCTTTCGCCTTCTCTCATACCAGAGTCTGTAAAACACAGCCCCATCCTCTGCATTTGCAATCAAGCAACCCCTCAGCTCTCATGCTTTGCCTTTTCATGTAGCTGAGCCCTGTCATGCAGTAACTGGGAAATACAGCTTTCCAGCTTCATTTATAATTGGCACAGGGCCTGAAGAATGATTGCCTGATAGAGCCATTGGCCTGGGACTGTCTATAGGACAAAGGCCTTTTTGATGCCATTAATGCTTTCCAGCCTGGTAACGTTGTTCAATTACTTTCTGTCTGGCTGGGGTCCATCAGTTGGCGCTGAGCTTTGACTGTGCTATTACACTTGAGGGGACAATGCGTGCCCCCCTCCAAAGATGAAACGCCACATTTCAGAGCTGTGCTCTGCCTTGAACTATACCTCCAAGCAGAGAAGGAAGAGCTGGACACTTGTTGAGCCATGTTAGAGATGGTGCCTGTCCACCCATTCCCTGGAAGGGCTGGGGAACTTGATAAGAGATAGCGATATCTGTCATTTTCCTTTACTGTTGGTTATCCATCCAGCAGAGCCTCAGTTTCCCCTGAAGCCAAAAGCTAGTTTTGGGAAAACAGAGATAGAAGAATGCAGTGCCATGACACATCCTCCTGTCCCTTTTCTTCCCCTTTGGCTCCTAACTTTGGAGAAGTTTCCAGAAACCACAGTGACATATCCTCACTTCTCACCCATCTCCTGTTTACCAGAAAGCCTGCAAGCCCCCACAAACCTTTTGACTGATGCTTGCCCAGTGGGGCTTGCACAGCCCTAAGGTATAAGGCCATCTTCCTTCTCCTGGTGTCTGCTAAAGGGCTGTGCCCCTGGCATGGTGGCTGAGACTGTCAGCTTTTAATTCCTGCCCTGGTAACATGACATGAATCAAGTGGCGCAAAGGATCATCTCTGTCTGCACTGATGCCTGTCACACCGCTCACATTAAGCTACTACAGCTTGCCACTGAACTATGTAAATTTACACCAGAAGTTATGAGTCCAGCTCAGTGCCAATCCATGCTATTTGAAATATGATAATAAAATACTTGATACTTTAACTAATACTGCTAGTTTCTACTGGTGTATGCAGAACTCATGGAGGCAACGAATTCTGTGAGATATAAAGAAGGAAGAGGAGCTCTGTGAGGCTGGCCGGGGTTTGACGCCCCACAGACGAGTGTGACAGCAGCGCAGGGCTGGTCCTGAGGGACACGGGCCATGAAGGGCGCTTGCCCTGAAGGGAGCTGTCTGTGACGGACGCTGGCTCTGATGGGCGCTGGCCGTGAGGGGAGCTGTCTGTGACGGACGCTGGCTCTGAGGGGCGCTGGCCCTGAGGGGAGCTGTCTGTGACGGACGCTGGCTCTGATGGGCGCTGTCTGTGATGGGCGCTGGCTCTGATGGACGCTGGCCGTGAGGGGAGCTGTCTGCGACGGACGCTGGCTCTGATGGGCGCTGGCCGGTCCCGCGGCGGGCCCGTTCCGCTGGGCCGCGCTGCCCCCTGCCGCCCGCCTGCCGCGCCGCACCGCCGCCAGGATGAGGTAGATGCTCCCGGGAAGTTTGCCACGCTCGCCGGCAATGCGAGAGTATGCGGTGTTCCATACCAGCCTGGCGGGGACGATTCCTGCTGTATCTGGGGCACACGTCGAAGTGCTTGAGGCTACCCAGCTCTGGTTCTGGGATCTGAGGAGCTGGCTGGTTGAACTCCCTTCGTGCTAGCTTCACCTACTGATTCTAATGAAGTCACTTTGTGTCCTTAGCACAGAGCAAGACCTTCAGATCCAGTCTGATCCCAAATGTTGCAGCACCCTGGGGTACGCTGAAACACGGATTCCTCCCTAACATCCTTCTCCCTTTGTGTCATTTCCCCTTTCTTCCAGCCTTTACTCTTTCAAAAGATATTTCAAGTCTCCCTTTCCTCTGCAAACATTTTTTTCTTCTCTCACCTTTTCACCCAAACTTTTTCCTCCTTTCTCGTGTATGGCAGTCTCAGCATTCCCCCCTTGCCTTCTTGAGGAGCTTTGCAGATTTTAAAGCCAGAGAACACTGTGATGGGTCCAGTCTGGACCATACAACTTCCTTCAATTAACTCCTTGAATTTCAGAATCAAAACAAAATTATATTTATCTAGTCTTGGCACCCTATCCTCATGCAGTATCTTTGGTAGCTATCTGAAGAAGTCTTCTTTCAGCAACTTCCTTTTTTGTCATGTTGGCACTTACCTAAATTGAGATAATCCTCCAGTTTCTCACTTCCATGCAATTGCAGCTCTCCTCCTGCATTTGTCAGTATCCTCAGAGCATGCTTTTTTGACCTCAGCACTTCAAATACCCCTCAGAACTCCTCTCTCCTGAGCTTTTAAGTTTTTATAAAGTGTCATATGTGACTGCCAGGTCAGTTTTTCTCCTCAGCATTAGGAATCTTTTACTAATCTGGGACCTTTTCCTGTGAAAGAGTTGCTCACCAAATCTGCTAATAAATGGTTACGTTGCACTTTTCATCTGGATTCTGCTCACATTGGAAAGACACATGGCCTGTAAGTCATGATCCCTTTCCTGTGGCACTCACAGTGACTAAAAATTAGAGCTCTTTTCCTCCATACTCCTGAGAACTAATAGTTTTCTGCCTAACCAGCCTAAATAAAAGCTTTTTAGAGTCTTTATAACTTCTTGTCTTTTGAAATGCTTTTTTGCTTGCTTTTACCTATTTATCTCATTTATGCCTCATTTGTGCCTGGGCATTGCAATTCCTTTTGGAAATGAAGACAGCCCAGGTGCTGTTGGAATTTCTGAGGCTATGTTAAGGAGGACTTTGTAAACGCTATTAAGGTCAGTAATAATTAAAAAATAATTTCTACACTCTGTTTTACCTTAAGAAAAAAAGAAGCCCTCAGAAAATGTTTAAAACCCGGGACAGAGAAGCAACAATGTTACACTGATTTTCTCTTTGCATCATCAAAATACCTGTTCATGTGACCATGTTCGTTCTGAGCCGTCCTTCACACAGATGTCCAGCCTCAGCTCAGTCCCTGTGGCTCCGTGTTTGCTGTCCACACAGAGGTTGGCTGCCACATTTCGAATCTGCAAAACCAAGCAGCAACATTTCACATTAAACTGGGCCACAGAACTGAGCTTTCAGTGTCAGGGGGTTAGGAGTTTAGCTCTGAAGGACTTGAGATTGACCATTAGTTATGTAAAACTGGTAAGAATTACTTTTTACAGGATAGAGAGCCAAGTCACAGAATAAACTACTCTTTTTAGGAGCAGCTTCAGAAGAAGCAAAATCTGAAATATTCTCTTAACAAATGAAAGGCAGGTCTTAGACAAAAAAATACCTTAATGCAAAAAACCTAAGAGAAAAAGAGTCTGGGAAGTTCAAATCTTGTCTGACTGCTTCCTTCATCCTACGACAGTAAGAGAGATCAACAGATTTAGAAAGAACTGATTTCTGTATGAGTCTTTCCCAGGCATGGGAGCAGTCAATATGCATTAAAAATTCAGGCATGCCCTGTTCCAATCCATGCTCTTTGACACAATAACACCATTGTAGATAAGGTCACACATTACTCCCTGAAGTGCATAAAATCAAAAAGTACTTAACAAATCTGCACTGAAACTTAGGCTTTTAAAATGTATTTAACAAATCTGTACTGAAACCTAAGCTTACCCATGGAGGTTCCTCCTGCATGCCTGCTAAAACATTGCAGTGTAACTTGTTCTTAAAAGGAAAATCTTGTTCTTGAGGCTGAAGCAACTGAGTAATAATTAACCTGTGACTATCAATCATACCAGATATGTACTACTGCTAACATTTAAATTTTCTTTGAAACATTAGGTTGAAAAGTAGATTTGCCCTCTGCCACCGAAAAGAGCAAAATCGTTATGTTGCAAATCCATGCACATTTCTCCTTGAGTACCTTAGCTGGGCTAGTTAAAAATCCTTTAGACACCTCCATAAAGAAAAAGATTTCTTAAAAAAACTTACCCTCTCAATGAGATAAACAGAAACTGAGTAATCAAAGTGCATGGAAACATGCACAAATTCTAAATGTGTAATATATAAAAAGCAGGTGCATATTTTGATATTCTGGATGCTACTTTGATCCTTTTTAAAAAGAAAGCTAGATGCTGAATGGAGATACAATTGAGTAGTCATTTGTGCTTTTTCATGAGAAATGCTTTAGAAGTCACTGCTGTTGCTATAATATGCCAGACAAATGTACACATTGCCACTGCATACCTCACAGACATCCTAAGGATGGAAAACTTCTCAACATTGCACAAAAGCATTAAGAGGAAGGGAGATCCTTGTGCATACAAGACACATGCGAGAGCTACTCTGCTCTTCTGATTCTGGAGGAGTGAGATTGAGTCTATTAACCATGATCAAGACAGATTTACACAGATGGGAAAGCAACAGGTAGTGAGAAAATGTAATAACTGACATGCTCAGGAAAGGTTTCAGGAGGTGCATTTGTTTGGCTTAGAAAATCGCAGACTGAGCAAGATGGGGGAGCATCAGTTTGAACAACTGCCTCCAGGAACCTTTGATCCTTCACCAGAACTCAGAGAAGCAATTAAAAAAAAATTGGACCAGCCCAGTCCTAGGATGCTTTTTCTTTTTTCAATGCAATAAAAGTTGCTAAAGATGAGGTAAAACGCTAGCTATTCATATACACAACCAGATACAGAAATCTAGCTGTGAGGGCAGCCTCACAGTAAAAAAGACGAAAGGTAATTAGTTCTCAACAACCTTCATATTCATATCACCCCGCAAAAGAGGCATGAAAGAATAATGAGGGGAATAGAATTTAATGTCATATTTTTAAAGTTTAATGTGAAATACCTTCTCCAAGTGTAATTTTTTTGGAGAATGTTCAATCATTTCTTAATGCACTTAAATTTCCATTGTATAGATAAAGATTTCTGGTCTAATAGAAAATTAAATGATACATCAGTTCAGTTCTTACAGCATGCAAGTTAATTAAAATGGAACTGCTAACAATTGCCATTAATAATTAGGTATATTTATGTAATTCAGAATTGTAAAATGACAGTGAATACACTCCATGTCCGATTAATGCTTATTGCATGAAAAGGCTTTCATAATTTTGTCTTGATGGCATCACTCCATCCCAGTCTCCGTCATTTGGACAGTGCAGTAAATGTGTTCAGTCCGTTTCTGGAAAAGGCTTGAGCTGAAATTACATTTAGTTCCTTCACTGCTAGAATCTGTCTCACATTCTTTATTTTCTCCTCTCTTCCCTCTGCTCTTGAAAGGCTTGCGTGAGTTAGTTTTTCCTCTGTTTTTTTGCAGCTTACATGTTAGCTCGTCCTTTTTTGTTTCATCCTTTCAGCTGCAGAGGGGTCATGGTTTGTTTTTTATTTTCTTTTTGTAATATGGTATTTCAGTCAAGTCTGTGCTTTTGTTCTCTGATGCTTCTGTGTGGCCTTGGCAGTTGCTAGAAACTGAACTGACCCACCATGCCAGAGCCAGAGCCAAGGGGAACATTCTGCCAAGCATCAGCACCACACAGCCTGCAAACACCCAAGATGCTTCCATAGACAAAGAAAGGAAAGCAGAAACACAGGGCTTTTTTTTTTTTTCTCATTTATACACCAACATGCTTTTGAACTGCCTTGTCTCTAGTCACACAGCACAATGGATTTAGGATCTTTGAGGTTATGAGTTACAACTAGAAACAAAATAGCTAATGATTCTAACACATTTCCAACATTCCTATTTGTGCAATTGTAAGACCAGGGATGAAAAGGAGACAGATTTTATCAGCCATGCAGGTAGGGCATTGAGTTGCTACATACAAAACTTTTTTGCTCAGCCTTAAAGGCCACCATTTGTACAGACAGATAAATATACAGGACAGTCATTCTTCCAGGGACTTTGATGTATGGACCGACAAGGATGGTTAGTGGTGATATTAAAGGCTGTTTCAGAATTAAACAAATTCCAACAAGAACACAGGACGCTATCTGTGAGTCATTATACATATTCAGTTCTTGAAATGCCATCCTAACTCACTATGGGCACTGTAGTCCTTAGAGGGAGCAGATGAGGTATAGAAGCATAGAGGATACAGCTTCCTAGAGCCCAGCAGTTACATAATTCTAAAACTCTACAACTTTTCCCAGGCAAATGAGTTCCTGCAAGACTTGCTGTTGAGGTAGTAGTTGATGTCCTGGCTCCTGCAGCCTTGCCCTACCTGCGCTGCAGCCAGGCTGTCACCCAGGTACACTTCAGCCTTCATGGAGCCAGGGAGGGGTGAGCCAGAGTGGGACAGCCAAACTCCCACATGTTCTAGGAGCTGCCCTGCATGCTCATCATGACATTAAACTGTTCATGCCAAAAGCAGAAAGAGGGAAAGTGTAGGAGTCTAAAGACAACTGTATGTTCAATATGGTCATCTGTGAACAGTGACTATGGAGAAGATGTCAGGACAATCCTTAGGGATACAGCAACAACAGAAGCACCTTGTGTTATCAGTTTATATAATACTCTCCCTATATCTGATTTAATGCCTTAAATATGAAAATTACTTTAACTCTTAGAAGACATTAGCAATATTTATTTATGTTACCTTTTTTTTTTTGCCTAAGCAGCACTTAGAGCCAGTTTTAGTACACTGCTTACATTCTCAGATAGCCCAAGGGCCATCAGTGTGTATGGATCAAATATGGAAAAATGAGCCATGTCTCCTCTCAACTGATATACAGTCATTTTAGAAGTATTTATCCTTTGTGTGAGTCATAAAATAGAAAAAGTCAAAGGTAAAGAAGTCAAGCACTGCCAAAAACCTCACAGAAGAAACACGGGACTCTTATTCAGTGTGACATTGATCCTGATAAAAGAATTTGAACAGTCCAGCTGAGCAGTACTCGGTCTGTGCAGGGTGGGGTTATATCACTTTTGTACAACAGATGTGTGACACTTGCTGGGTTCAGATTGACTCATTAAGGATAAGAGGATGACACATTTTAATAAAAGAAAAATAACCGAAAGAGAAGTTAGTGAGTTCTTAGGCTTTCTTCTTTTTTCAAATGTGCCACTTGACTTTATGTGCGACATTTTCATGTCAGTGCTGTAAAACGGCTCTGTAAAATCCATGAGTTTGGGGCTGAGAAAGGAGTACTCTCAGGTTCTACAGCTTACCACTGCTGCAGTGACAAGACACTTCCTCATTAAATTATTGAAGTTCCTGTAACAGCAAGTGAAGCCAAGATTAAATAATTCCCTTTTGACTGAGTAAAACTTTTTTTCTTGCATCACCTTGACTATAGAACTTATGAAATCTAAAATAAATGGCAATGCCGGATATTATATGATTGATTTAATGCAAAACCTGTTTTCAAAGATATTGGAAGCTGTGATATCTGCACAATATATTCATGCTGGATCACAGCTTGTAGATTCATGAGTACTTCCTAAGAAAACACCTCGTGTCCAATTCACACCTATTGTTTTTGGTAGGAGGACTTCAAATACATATTACAAATATATTATTCTGTCTTAGAGCATGTATTACTGTTTTCAACTGCTAGCAGTCTTCCCAGTATATTCTAAAGAGTAAGAACAAAACCTAATTCAAAACTTTCCTCTTTTCCACCATGGAAAAGAGTACAGTTATCTCACTCAAACACAGAACTGACAGTCTCACTAACCTAATCTGTCTGGATTTGCCGTTACATTGCTTTACTGCACATATTTCAGATGTTACAACGCAGAACAGATTATCAAGGGTATGTACACCCTGCCAGCTACAAGGACAAAAGGCACAAACACACGTAAGAGATAAGGCCATGACAGGTTTAGGAAAAAAGAGTGCTTTTTGTTTTCCAAATGTTCTTCTTTTCTATCATAAACAGATTTTTTCAAGAAATGTAAAAATCAGATTTTAAATAAATGTGTTTGCAAAAAAAGAGGAGCTGAGCAGAGGCTATTTATAAGACATTTGCTTTCACACCACATGCTTTCACTAACTTGATATCAAATATTAGAGCCAAGCTTGTCTGTGTACTTCATTGTTTACTCTTTCTCAGACAGGTATAGGCAAGCAGATGTAAAGTATTTCCAAATGGAAGCAGAGAGGGTACTAAATGACAGTCAGTGTTGGCACAGACTCAAGGTGTGTATAATCAGCAAGGTTTCTAGAGCTCCAGGATTCTTACAAAGCAGTAACATTACAGTCTGCTTCCCTCTTTCAGCTTCTCACAGCCATTGACCTTCAAGGTTTTTCAAGGTCCTTGCAAGTGCCAACAAATTAATTAAAACTGCACAGGAATGTGGCAGTCTCAAAAAAAACACAAGAAGTAGGGCTGAAAGTTTTCTTCCTGTTATTTTAGAGAAAGTATGTTTTAGACAAAAAGGAAAATCTTTGGTCTTCATATCCTTCCTAAGAATTCAGTAAATGCTTTTAAGGCACAGATTTCACATCATCGATACAATTTTGATTTACTGTTAAAAATACTTGGGTTTATGCAGAGATTATATTAATACTGCTGTGAAAAAAATGAATATCTGGATCACAAGTTCCTCCTCTTAGACCCTCTTGATTAAGAATTGTCCAGAGAAGTTACACATCTCTTGATCACAGTCCTCAAAGGACATCCATGTATACATGTGAAAGATGGTGAAGGAAAATCACAGTAGCAGTCACAGCAATCTGACCCAGCCTGACTTCTACTGATAAATTCCTCACTTCTCAGTACACATTAATCTCATAAAGAGTAGGCAGCAGGACCAAAAATAAGAAACTTTAACAACAAAGGAATTCATTACTGCCAAGAAGTAGCAAACAGATATAAACTGTTTATATACAACACATATAAATTGAAATTGTTTTGAAGATCTGTAACTGATAGCTTATGAAGAAGAATTAAAGACTGCTAGTACCAGAGAAAGTTATTTTTAAAATCTCACTATGAGGTAATTTGCCCTTCTAAAACGAAATTCTGGAGAATAGTAGAGGTACCTATGTTTAGAAGTCTATGGTCCAGTCTGGACGACTGGGAATATGCAGACTTGTGTCTGATCTTACCAAAAGTTTCAACTTCATCCTCTGGTTTCAAATATAAAAGTTAATCTTCTGACAGCCCCAAGAACATCTCCCAGAAAATCAGAGAAGGCTAGAACTCACAGTACAGATATTCCTATGTTTTTTTTAAAAAAGTAGCACAATACACTGGAAGAGTGAAGCCTTCTTTATATATCTTAATGAACTGAAAGGAAAAAGCCCTCTTTGCACTCAACCTATCCATTGAGTGAAGCTGCTGTAGTTCTTGGGGGCAAAGGCCACAGCAATTTTTCAGTGCAACTAAGCAAGTAATTTCCTCTCCTGGCACTCCTTGTGTTCTCATTTCTTCTGCACAAAACAAACTGTCAAAGCAAGATTTGCTACAGCTCTACTCTTCAGAGAGGTCTGAATGCAGAACATCTTTGATCACAGGTGGAGATTTTCTGTTTGCTCAGCCTCTGCTCTGGAATGATGCTCAGATATTGGCTTTTCTTTTGTGGTCTCTCCCTCCCCTCATTCATCAATGGATAAATTGTATTTGTCTGCTACTGCTACTCAGTGATGACAGCATCTACAGAATGTAGAGAACAGTGGAGCAAAATCAGTCATTTTAAAAGCAAAGTATCCAGGCCTTGCTTGTCACATTTTACATGAGAGCAAACCTAACTCCATCTGCACACAATCGTCCTTGTAAGGACAGGAGGAGGTGTACCACTAGATATGCAAAAAACCCCAAGCAGTGACTTCAGATCTCCTTTTTACTAAGGTGATTCTCTGAATCTAAAATCTTCTGCGACATGCAGTAATGAGTGCTACATACTTTTTTCTTCATTCTTGTCCTCATTGTGCATACATCATATGCCCTGTACACACAAAATTGTAATGAGTTACAAAAGCAACAGTGATAGTTCTAAGACATGACAGTTTCTCATTTTAATGGATAGTTCAGGGACTGTTTCAACCACTGTGAACTTCCTTAATAACACCACTACTTACCATCAGGTTGACTCTGCTTTAATAATTTTAATTTCCCACAATCTTAAATGTTAGATTCATTTAAATTTGATCTATTCCTCACCTCCCCCCAGGCAGCAGGTGGAGGCTCCACAGGAGGGTAATATTTGGGGACATCCCAAGCCACTGCAGCCATGAACCACTTGAAATCTTTACACTTGAGGTGCTTGCGCAGCTCCTTCTGGGCAGAGATGTCACCAGTTGAGAGATGTCTATACTCAGGCCGTCGCTGGTAAATGTACTCTGCAAACTCATCCATCCACGTCTCAGCCACTCGCTTCAAGTTCTGTGTGGCACAAAAGAGAGTAAACGTTAATTTCTTCAAGTTTTGAGTGAATCATATTCATAACAGGGAACATTTTAAGCAAAACAAAACAAAAAATCAGCATTCCACACAATTTTTAAGCTTAGCTGGTCTCATTTCTCAGTCTTAAAACCTGGAAAAGTTCCAGTAACTGTATGCTATCTTCATTATAGTGTTGAGCAAACACTACAGAGTATTAAGTACCTTGCTTTCCTGCTGGCTCTGTGAGAGACAGTCTTCTGTCTGTTGAACATTTTATTTTCCTTTACACTCTTTATGCATATTCTTCATATGTGTTTTTGATTAATGATGAATGTTGAACACAAATTTCCTTTCAGCTGCTTACATTGGTCCCTGTTTTTTCCCCCTGTAATTCAGACCTGCTAATATGGAAGAATGGCTCAAATTCTTCCTTTTGATGTATCTCATATTGCATTTGAAAGGCATCTGAATGTCAGTCTGCCGTGATACTGCTTAGTCATCAAGCAATTCCTACCTAAATTTTAGGGTCAGATCTTACAAGTGAATGTTTGGGGGCAAGCACCTTGAAGGGGAGTTGGTCTAAAGAAAAAGACCTCCTGGGACAGGAGCCACAACAATCTGTGGCTTTCTGCACTCACTCACCCTATGAACATATCTAAAGCTATTTAGGTTCCATGATGCCCAGTTCTGGCTGTGTTCACAAAGTCTATTTTTGTTGGCATTTTATAGGAAACAGAATTACCTATTTTGCTGCATAAAAAATTGAATAAATTCAAATGATAATTAATTAAATTAGCTGCCTCAAATTATAAAATAAAGCAAATACTGTTGCAATGAAAAATGCTGGGTAGACTGAAGAGATCTATTTTATTGTTATTTACCATCAAGAAGGGGGCTTTTTTTTTCTGTATTTTTGTTTGTTTTTAAAATTCCTCCTGCAAATCATTCCACACAAATTTATATGCAGACGTTGTAGTGGAGCATGGGCCTGGTCTATTGTGCCACAGCTGCCCAATAACCTGTTATCCCACCAACAAAGCAACATCTCTCTGGATAACTTTGAGGCACTAGGGCTTTGTTTGTAAAAACACGATAATCAAGTTGTATAATATTTTTTTTTATAGAATGTTAAGTACAAAATGCTGAGATTCACTCTGTAATAAGCTGGAGGACAACACATCTGATTATCATCAACATAAGATAATGTTTCTTTTCAGAACATTCTCTGCATCTAAGTAAGCTGGATTCATACTCTGACTTGCCTGCAAGATTAACTGGAAAACTCTTTTCCTGAATTTTATTAATCCACATAAACTAAATGTCTCTGAACTAATAAGGCTTATCTGAATACAAAGACAGCAAGACACAGAACAAAGGAAGTACTTTTAGCTGACACTGCAAGATAAGATTTTATGTGCTTTCTCTCTGGGAAGCAAATACGTTAAACCTGCAGGGATAAAGCAAGTAACATTAAAGCAGTGTAAGAATTCACAACACTCATATCCTTATTAAAAAATGGCTTGTGCCCCACATAAGTTTGACTTCTGTTGTAATTTCATGAAGACCTAAATAACTTTACAAGAAATTAGAATTCAAGAATAGGAACTGGGTAGGACACAGAAAAACAGGAAAAAAATCAATAACCCCATCTAAATGACAATCTCACCCTTCTGGCAGAAAATTTTCTGACAAGCAAAAATATTATGTGATGAGATTTTGTATATGATGCAAAAAAAGTATGATTAGGAACATTAAACAAAAAGCCAAATTAATGAAAACATATGTGATTTCTAGCATATCTTTCATTGCAATGCTGCATACCTCATTTGCTACAATGCAAATGCAGTTTAGGACTGTTCTATAAAATAGTTTTTTTGCAATCACTTCATATGATAGGCTATTTTCATATTTAAAAACCATACTATAAAAAGAGCCATACAGTAAAAGTACAGTAAAAAAAATTCTCCTAGGAAAGAAAAATTCTAGTTAAGTCTTGCACCACCCCACCAATATTAAGAGTAGTCCCTGATGGACTTTTTTCTTTAGTTACTTGGCTGCACTAAAAGGACTGCATTCTGCTTTAGATGATTGTTACTGATAAAACATAAGTCCAACAAAAATCTTGATATTATACCTGGTCACTAACTCAAAATTCTAATTCACCAGTCAAAACCTTTTTGTTTTCCAATAACATCTTTATAGCTGTTTGGGTTTTTTTTTTTTTAATGTGTGTGTGTGTAAACCCACTGAACGAAAAAAAATAATTAGTTCTTCCCACCATTCCCCAAGTACCAGGTAGGACACTTTGGACAAATCTATTTAAAACTTTGTTTCCCTGTTCTTCCAAGACCATTCTTCTCATCATATGCTAAAAATCACCTGTAGTGAACTTGTATATTATCCTTCCTATGTTTATATGTTGATGTCATAAACCAAATCCTTATGAGCCAGCCCTTTGAATTTCAATAGGTTTGTTTTAAAAAATACTAACTCTTGATTTGGTAGCTCTAAATCTCCATACTACTTATGAACATGACCAAAAGGAACACTCTGTTCTGGGGCAGTGAGAAGCTGTTTCTGCATCAAACAAGCACTCAGCATCTAAACAATTTCATTTTAAAGAGGTTTCTTGACCTCAGCTAGCCCAGGTTAGCATTTGTTATCCTTATTACCACTATACAAGCTCAGAAATCACCATACTTTCTTTTAACATAAATGTGTCCAGACTAGTAAAACTCCCCATACTTGAATTGAATTGAATGCAGTCAGGAAGAACTGCTGTACTGTAAGCTGGTTTGGTGCAACCTTACACAGAAAAGGCAATCATTTACATTCTTATTTAGAATGCTCTAACCCAGCACATTCCTGGAGCAAAAATACAGGCTGTCCAAGATGAGATGGGTGAACTTATAAACTGAAAATCCCCATTCTGTGGCTGTCTAGCAGTATGATAAATTGTAGAGTACCTCTTAGGATCATAACTCTCTCTGCAAATTATGGCAAGGAGCTGCTGGCCTTTTACTCATTTTTTACTTTTATCCCTATCTGAGGAGCATAACCAAAACAAGAGCCCTCATCTCTGAGCACTTTAGGCCTACCAATCAAATGACTTACTGCAAGGTAAGGATGTGATTTCAAGTCCTTTACAAGTCTTCCTGAGTTGTCATTCCCATAATCTGGGTGGATGTCTGACATAGTCGATGGAGGAAGGAGAATGGTAACTTCCTCCATGCCTGACTCTTAGGTGAGGCTAATACAATCTGAGCATGTAATATAAGCTCCACAAGTGGGAATGGTTTTGAATAGCTACCCAATCTTGACAGAGTCTAATTGTAAAACAGGCTTTAAGCAGTTTGATGTGATTTTACTCTGTGTACACTGCCACAGAACTTGCATGTAGAAGAACTTCAAGAGCCTATCAGATTAGGTCACATTTTGTGAATGTCTTACAGCATCATTTAAGCACTCATTTCATTTTAATCGTCATGAGACAATTAAGTTTCACAGTGAAAATAATCTTCAAATAATTTAGAGTCAACAGGAATTAGATTTGAACCTTCTTGATTTCTGTCTCCTGTTACTATTTATGTAATCTTCTAGAGAAAACTCCTTTAAATGCCAGTTTCTCAAATGGCATCAAATATCACTATAGGAAGAATCAGTTTTAGCATATCTTTGTGGTAGATCACTCTTGCTTAGATTCAATCTGAAAATCTCATGTAAATGCATGTGGAAAGGAAAAAATGAAAAATAGAATTATAGAATCATTTAGATTTGAACTGACCTCAAAGAGTCCAGCTGTTAACCCAGCACTGCCAAGTCCACCACTAAACCATGTCCCTAAGTGTCACATCTACATGTCTTTTAAATACCTCCAGGGACGGTGACTCAACCACTTCCCCGGGCAGCCTGTTCCAATGCTTGACAACATGTTTCTACAGCTGAAAATGGCGTAGCTTAGCTTGGTTGACAAATTCATTGCAAGGCTACAGATGTCCCGATTGGTTACTCTTAATAGGAAAAAAAAAAAGGAAAACATTAAATAAAAACAATCAAATGAAGATCAATTAATTATTAATTAGCTACACAAGTTGACACACAAAATAAAGAAGTCATAGGGACTCTAAGTGGACATCTGAGGAGTTTCTCAGAACCTATCCAAGAAGACCAATGACAATTTGTTCTCTCTTATGTTATTTTCAGTGAAAAATTTTCTGTATGAGAATAAGTAAGGCCCAGTGGTATTTCAGTAGATGCGCATTTCTATATGTTAGGTTTTAACAGCTGTCACAAAGAAGCTGTGAGATGAATACAACAGTGACAGCAACCACACTGAGTCATCAGCTGTCATCAGTTGCTCATTTATGCATTCTTGATTTAATTTTAATCACTGTTACAATTTTACTCTCTGGTAAATTCTTTACCACTGGGCTTACATTTAGACAAGTTTTATTTAAGTTTATATGAACTCACATATTTAAGACTGTGATTTTGCTTTGTATTTTTACTCAATAATACTCTGCAAGACAGTAAGTTACAATGTCACTGATACATGGATGTCATGGTTTAACCTCAGCTCACAAGTAAGCACCACTTAGGTGCTTAGGAATTGCTTGGTGACAGCCACTTACTCAGTTCCCCTTAAAAGGCTGGGAGAGAGAATCCAAAGAGTGAAGGTGAGAGAACTCAAGAGTTGAGATAAAGACAATTTAGCAGGGAAAGGAAAAACTGTGCACACAAGCAAAGCCATTCACCTCTTCCCATGGGCAGGCAGGTGTTCTGCCATTCCAGAAAAGCAGGGTTCCATCACACCTAATGATGACTTGGAAGAACAAACACTACCACTCTAAACACTGCCCTTCTTCTTCCTCAGCTTTATATACTGAGCCTGATGCCACGTGGTCTGGAGTATCACTGGAGTGGTCAATTGGAATCAGCTGTCCTGACTGCATCTCTTCCCAGTTGCTCACCTTGCTTGTTGGGGGGGTGGTGGGAGGAGCAGAAAAGACCTTGACTCAGTGCAAATCCTGCTCAACAATAAGGAAAATATCTCTACATGGATAACAATTTCCAGCACTAATCCAAAACACAGCCCCATACTAACTACTCTCAAGAAAATTAACTCTATCCCAGCCAAACCCTGCAGAGCAGACTTCAATAAAAGAGTTTAAATCAACTTGACTGGAAAAAGAGAGACAAATGAGGACTTCTGCACTTGAAAAAAGATAATTTTTCATGGGGCACTTTGTTCAGTGATTAGGGTACATACATCTCTGTAATTAAGTGACTATCCCGTTTTAAGTATGTAAGATCACCTGTCATTTTCAAGAGATGTGATATTACTCAGTGAGAAGAAAGCAGCCACTGGCCCTGAGAATGGAACAGCAGAGTGAGACAGGGACATGTCAAAGGACAGGTCCATAAATATTAGCTTTAAGCAAAGTTTAACTGGATCAATGCTAATATGAGAGGGGTAGTTTCTCATTTTGTCACTGTGGCTGGTGTGCTGGCTTGAGATGACAGCACTTGTAGGAGAGCTCCTGAGCTATACTGCAACTATACTGCAACTGAGCTAGCACAACTCCATCCTCTAGGTGCATCTTATCCAATTAACATTTTAGATGCAGCAGTTGGACTAATATAAAAATGTAGTTCCTGTTCTTAGTTTCTCCAGATGTTATAAAGATTTTTATTGTCACTAAAAGAGCACAATGGTTCTATTGTTTGTTTCATTTCACCCACATAACCTGTTTTTTCTGCCTTTGTGCCTATCTCACTGCATGAAACCGACCCTGACCTCAATCAATAGACTTTACTTTTGTCAGTATTAAACTGGAACATTTGAAACCTGTAATGAGATCCTATTATGAGATCGTGTATTTAATCTGAACATATTCCAGGAAGCTGGATGTTACCAGCTGGTATTTGTCACATGAGCCAGGACATCAAAATCACTCTCAATTACACCAATCAAATACGAATCACCACAGCATGGCTGAGGCCTGACTGTATTTTGGTTGTGAAATGTAAGAGGGAATATTACTGTTTACTTGCCAAGAATAACACAACAATCTTGGCAACAACTGACATATTAATCTTTTTCTTCCTAGTAAAATTCTAGTGGGATTATTTTCACTTCACCTACATCATTTTACTAATTTAAAATTTTCTGGTTTTGTTTTGTGAAGCACAGTATTGTTGCGACTCCAAAATGAGTGCCCTGTTTACCTGTAAAAGCAGCTGTATTTCACTTGGCTAGAAATAATATAATATACAGTTTGTTTTACACAAAATGTATTTAAAAAGTGCATTGTGATCTATCCAGTCAAGACAACTCCATGTTCCTCTGGAATATGGGTAGCATAATGTTAGAATGAATCATCACAGAGAAGAGAACAAAGTATGACTGGAGGAGCTCATCCAACAAGTATGGATTAATATGCCAGAAGCAGCAGGGTACAAAACTCCACTTTTCACAAAGACAAAAACAATACCCTCAGTTTTGTGCAAAGGTCCTTCCATCAGTGTCAGAATACAACGTATACCATTCCTATGTGTTTCTACAGCAGAAAAACTATAAAACCCTTCCTAGACACTAACCACAGTCTTGTGATGTTCAGGTTTCAATACTTTAACCTGCCCACATCAGTTAAGCCTCAATGGGGGGTTTCATACCTTTCCCCTTCTCCCCTAACTCCCTTTTAATTTACACAGTTCTACTGTTTGTCAATATTTCTCCTTCTTGGGTATCTATTTTGGTTCTTTACACATAACTGTGTTTAAAACTTAACTGGGTTTCATATCAGAAATATTTATATAAAAATCCTCAAGAACCAGCAAAACCCAACCAAATAAAGAGATGTCTGCAGGCATAAAAGAAATACATCAGCATGGAAGACAGTATTCTAACTAGGTGACAAAGCTGGTGCAGTATATAAATAAATCTTTTATGAGTCAGCACAGCTGGCAGAGAGGCAAGAGCCTATTTATTTTCAGCCAGTAGTCTGCAAATACCTGGGACTGAAATTCCACAGATGTCATCTGAAAACAAACAGGATTTCAGTCTCTTTATAAAAGTTTACATCTCCACCAAGTACACAAAAATAAAAATTTAAGATCCATGCATTGGAAAAATCTATACTTCCTGCTCACATGAGGCCAACCCACAAAGTTTGGGGGCAAGGGTGTTTCCGGTCCAAGTGAGGATGCTGCCTGCCCCCAGCTCTGTGGCTGTGAGGGAGCTGTGGAACACAGAGTGGCACTACAAGAACATCTCCACAAATCTCCTGGCTGGTGCCATGCTTGTGTTACAGACCCATAGAGACCATAGCCCATCCCTGCAGCTGAGCCTGGAATAGTTCAGGGGTTTAACTCCAAACAGATTTATTTAGCCTTGTAACTTGGGTTCCAGTGCTAGCCTATGGAATAAATCCTGACAAGTAGCTACCACCACTTTAATGTACTTATCATCCAAGAATATCTAGTTCTCCACCTTCTTCATGATCTTTTTGGATAGCTAAGATCTCTATCTCATTGTATTAATTAGCTTAGAAGCGAAACTTCTCTTCAGATTGGTGAAAACATAAAAAAAAAAAAAGCCCACTAAAATTACTTTGCCTTTTTTGTATTCAAGAATTAGAAGATCAAAGAATCACAGAATGGGTAATGCTGTCAGGGACCACAGTGGGTCATCTGGTCCAGCCTACCTACTCCAGCAGGGTCATCCTAGAGCACATGGCACAGGATTGTGTCCAGATGGTTCTTGACAACCTCCCTGGACAATCTGTTCTGGTGCTCAGTCACCCACATCATAAAGAAGTTCTTCCTCCTGTTCAGGTAGAACTTCCTGTGCATCAGTTTCTGCCCATTGGCTCTTGTCCTATTGCTTGGCACCATTGAGCAGAGCCTGGCTCCATTCTCCCTTCAAATACTGACAGACTTTGATGAGATCTCCTCCCAGTTGCCCCTTCTCAAGGCTGAACAGGCCCAGCTCCCTCAGCTTTTCCTCATGCAAGAGATGTTCCAGTTCCTTAATCATCTTTATTGCTCTCTCCAGGTTCTCCATGTCTCTGGTTGTGAGGAGCCCGGAACTGGGCACAGCACTTCAGATCTGTCCTCACCAGGGCTCATCAGAGGTGCAGGATCACCTCTCTTGCCCTGCTGGAATGTTCTTCCTAATGCACCCCAGGTCACCATTGGCCTCTTGGCCACAGGGTCACACTGCTGGCTCATGGACAGCTTGGTGTCCACCAGGATTCCCATGTCCTTCTCCACAGAGCTGCTTTCCAGCAGATCAGCCCCTAGCCTGTCAGGTGCCTGGGGTTATTTCCTCCCCAGCTGCAGGACCCTGCAGTTGCCTTTGTTGAATTTCAGCTGGTTCCTCCCTGCCCATCTCTCCAACCTCTTGAGGTCTCTCTGAAGGGCTGCACAGCACTCTGGGGTATTGGTCACTCTTCCCAGCTTTGTGCCATCAGTCAACTTGCTGAGGAGGCCTCTGCCCTTTCATTCAAGTAATTTTGAATGAATGAATAAGTTAAATAATACTGGACCCAGTGACAGGCCTCCAACTAGTCCCTGTGCCACTGATTACAACCCCCTGGGATCTGCCATTTTTCCTCATAGTGCCAGTCCTCTATCCACCTCACTATCCACTCATCTAACCATCTCCTTAAGTTTGCCTATGAGGACATTGTGTGAGACAGTGTCAAAAACCTTGTCAAAGTCAAGGATAATAATTTAAATATTTTCTTTGGTAAGTACTCTGTTTGTGATCTTAGTTTAATTAATTTTAATGATGAATTTATAAATCCCTTAATGAAAATTATTACAATGGAAGCACAACAGCTGTATTGTGTAATAATCACAGTTATATATTATAGCAGTGCTGTTCTAAGAAGGTGATTCTTGCTTGATTCCTAAATAATGTGCCTGTTCTAAGCTGACATTGCACCTGCTTACTGTGGTGGCTGAATCATAACTGATTTTCCTACAGTCTTTTGTGCTATAGAGGTGATTGCAGAAGTGCCACCAGTGTTCCCTGAACAGCATGCCACACCTAACCATTTGCACTCCAGTCACGAAAAAATGTAGCCATCACCTGACTGATTTTTCTGATTCTTTAATCTGCCTGGAAAAAGAATATAAAATGTTCATGGACCACTTTAAGGAACTCCCAAATATTGTATGCAGTTTGCAGGAAAAAAATTAGACCAAACTGGCATTATATTAAAGGAAGTTCTGAAAAAATTGCAAATGTGGCCAGAGCACCAGATGATATGGTTACAATAATTTTCTTTGAAGATCTCTTTTGAAGCCATGCAAAAAGGCTGAGACAATGGCTCAGATGGGAATCTCAGCCCACCTTTACCAGTTGAATTCCTGAACCCAAACTCATGCAAGTTCCAATTCAGCTACACCGTGTAATGAGAGAAATGTCATTGTACTTGTGCCTTATGTGTCAGATAATCATTGATCACTGTGCTGTGGGGTTCTCACGTCCTGGCAGGCAGGGAGGAATTCAGCTTAAGGTTAGGATTCACTACCCTGCTGGGTTAGCATTCAATTTGAATTTCAGTGGGATTGCCCTTCCTTTCAAAAAGGCCTAATGTGCTAACATTCTGTGATTAATGCTAAAATGCTGTGTAAAATATCTGCAAGAAAAAAAATCCTGTAGATATATTTTGAAACTTAATTCATCTCTGCATATCCTATGGAACAGTGAAATTTTATTCATATATTTCTTACAGCTTTTATAGAACCACAAATAGAAAAAAAAAACACCCAAAAAGCAAATAGAAAACTAAAGAAAATAAATAATAAATTGAGATACGCCTAGAATAAAATGCTGAGAATATTATGAAGTCTAATTTCACAGGAAACTGGCTAAAAGTAAATGGCTTAGCTAGAATTGTTAAAAGGGAAGCAACAGTCAGAAATACAAAAAGCAACTAAAATAATCCAGTAAAACTATTCAGCAGTTTTTAGGATCTGGGTGTTTGCTTTCTAAACATGCATTACCTAAAACAAACAGGCAAAATTAGTTATTATTTACTGCAGTTTTGTGCAGAGATTGCCAGGTTTGGAATGAATGAATAATTATGTGGTGCTTCCAGGTTCTAAAGTGGAATCAGTGTTGACATCTTCATGACTATTAATATTTCTTTACGTGCAATTGCCTGCAAATTTAACACTGCTTTTGGCAAGCAGAAGTATCTTAGGACATCTTCAGACAAAATATTCAGTCTTTTTATCTAGATTTGATTGTCAGAATATGTTTATAAATGTACTATGCATGTTTATGGCTTCTTCTAATTTTGCTCTGAACCAGCAAACAATATTATTGTTTTATATGTGTTTGCTTTTCAATTTATGTGGGATTGGCAGAAACCAATATGCATAAGATTTCCAGATCCTGAGTGACAGATAAGATAGAAAATTTATGTCATGATCCATACTATTATGTGTGGTACAATAATGGTTATATAGTGATGGGGAAGTGCAACAAAGTTTTTGACAGGTCTCTGATTTCTTAAAGCATATGTGATACTCATGACAGGTTACAGCTCTCAAAACAGATATTGAGACTGATCAAGTGTTCCGTAGGTGGCTGAAACTGTGTGCTAAGACTCACTGCTAAAAGATAGAGAGAGGTGAAATCCCAAGAGAAGGGAAAATGCTCATTTAAAGATTATGTTTTAAGGGTAAACATTAGTTGAAACAGCTTGAAAGGAAACCTAGGCCATGATTTGGGCTCTGCCTGAATTTGTCTGGAAGCTCTGTTCTCTTCCTAATTCCAGTCCCCATTTCCCTTGTGCTGGGGAATAGGATGAGAAAATTTGTCAACCTTTTATGCAGTATCTGTACAAGGGGAAATTCCCCCTTGATTAATGAAGGCCTCTTGCAATTATTAATAGAATTGCAATTGGGCTTTCTGGGGCTCATTCCTTTGTGAACTGCATCTCTGGCATGCTTCTTTAAAAGCAGAAGGTGGAAAAGGATTTAGTAAAGACTTGGTGGAAACTACTTAGTAGTGAAAAGTGCTGCTTTTGGCAGTGGGGATAGTATTTGTAGATATTCTTGAGTGTGTTATTCATTATATATTTGAACCAGAAGGAAGTTTTAGATAAAAAACTCGTAAGGCGTAGATTATAATATTTGGATAATATAATATTAGGAGGATAATGCAAAGACAGTTGAAATATTCAGGCCACTCCTGTGAATAGTTGTCTAACATTATTTTGGCTAACAGCTCCATTTGGGGCTGATACATTGAAGATTAATCTGTCCTTGATTTTCTTTTTCTGGTGAGGATGAGGAAAAGAGAATATTTTTAGATTTAAAATTACACACAATATGATAGGTTGAGGACAAAATTCTCTTCCTTGGCTAGTTATTGAAATAGCCCAAAGAGATGCTCTTGTGCTCTTGTTAGTCTTGATGCAATGCAAAGAATACTGTACTGAAAAGAAGCCTGTGAATCTGAGAATTCAATTTCTTTTAGTGGTAACTGGATGTCACAAATTTACCTAAGCATCATGTTTTGGACTGCCACAACACAGAAAATGCATATCAATTTTTTTGAATGGAAGGATAAGAACCACCACTGGATCTTTTCCCACAAGTTATAGGGTAATCAGTCTTTGCATGGGCAGAGATACCAGTTTTATAACTGGAAATGTTTTTCAGTAATATTTCATGAGTGATTCATTGAAATCAAGTAAAAATAAATAGTACAGGGAGGCTGCAGGCTGTGGCTACCTGATGGTTGTAGGTATTCCCAGTGCCATCATGAAAGCCTTCAGTGCTGAACAGCGCAAGATGCTAGTAGTACAAATAGAAATTACTGTATTTTGCTCCTACAGGTAGTGCATGAGACAGCATATTGTTTAATGAGATACTATGTGCTGTAACAGAAGAAAACAGAGACTGAGGTTTGAATTTCTTATTTCCAGTTGTGTGTGATTTTTTGCAGGGAATATCATAAATGAAGTTGTTTCATTCAGGCAAAAATCTGGATGGGGCAACTCTGACAGGACACAGAGCTACACTTGGAAAAGATATTAAACTCACAACTTAGTCAATAGAGTTTTTGCTCCCATCACTAATCCCATTACTGAATTGTATGTCACAGTGTCTGCACTGATGCCCTGTTAAGGCAAATTCTTCTTTTTCTCTAGCCAGCTGTCAGGCAGGCAGCCCTGTTTTTCTGCTACAGTTAGTACAGCAAGCCTGGTCCTGTGGTGCTGAAACCAAGGATATCTCCCCCTTAAAGCAAGAAATTAATTCTTTTATTCATACCACATTTTCATTATTAAGAAAAAACTATGATTCATAAAGCATTACCCTATGGCAATATGCAGACTTTAATATTAATGCCATTTTATATTAAAAAAAATCCTCTAAACCAGAAAAGATTAAACTCAAGCATGAATAAATACTAGTATCTTCCTAGAAGCTACATCTGTGCCCTTCATCTCCCATCTTTTGACACCATGTGAACATCTCCAGAAAGTTACAGAACATTTTCTCTTGAGCAAAAAGCCCCTCATGGATATGAATGTGTTCTGTAGTCTTTGAGAAATGTCTAGAGGTCTTGTAATTTCTCATTCTCACAGCTCCAAACTGGCTGTATTCCACAACCAGATTTTACACAATAATCAGACAGTCACTCAGATAATTGTTACTCAGTCCTTTTGCCTCAGAAAACATCCCTTCCATGAGATTTTGCCTTTTCTGCTGACTGATAAGAAAATGTGCATTTAAATTGGTACTGCTTATAAAAACTATGACTGACAACACTGTGCAATTTGAGAACCACAAGCCTTAGGTTATTCCTAGGTTCTTTTGAATCATCATGAAACATGCTTCTGTGCTGAGATGTCCAACCCTGTAATTTTAAGCTTCCATTTTATTCTTGGCAATCTTATCTCTGAAAGGCAGAATAACTGCAGTAATTGCACATCTCATTTCAGAAAAATAAAGAAACATTCATTTTCCATTTTAATAGTTTACTGGAAACTGGTTCACAAGGAATGAAGAGACTGATAATGAATGAAAATGAAAAACACCAAGACCCAATTACTCACCCGTGCCAGGCTGGTTCCAGAAGGGACTTTATACGGAACATATTTTCTGTAGATATGTCCAACTCGAGAGCATGGAACATCATACATGCCACCTCCACACATCCACACCTGGAAAGCAGACAGAAAGCAAGTGAAAGAATGATTTCTGGAAACAAATGAGGCAAAAAAAGAAAGCATTTAAACTAATATGCATGTGAAAATAACACATCATTCTGTGCTGACCCCTCCCACAGTCATGGTGGCCTTCTTGGCATGCCCGTAACTGGGACATGGTAACGTGGCCGGCTTTCCCACCCAGAATCTCACTGAGCAAAAGCAGAGTATGCTCAAAAGAAAAATATAAAACAGAAATAAAAATGAATAGTTTGGGTTGGAAGGGAGTTTAAGTTTGGCCACTTTCATTGTGCTGGCTTGTTTGTGTTATAGTGGGTATATCTGCTGGGTCCTGGAATTCAGCCCCTGCCTGACTGTGCTATTCATACTGTGTATGGAGAAAATAGGGGTTAGAGTGAAGGCTTGAATTACAAAGTGGTTTAGGTAGCTGCTTCTCATGGATCATTTGTGTATCAGCCCATAGAGTCCCTTAGCAGTTAGCCACGGCATCCAACTGAGACCTGATAATGAAATGCTTGAGGATCTAACCTCATTACAGAGCAAACCTAAATACAGTAATGTAAACGTCTAAGGAATGGTTGAAACCAGTGAAAGTGAGGCTTTGTCCTTAAATTCCATGGACGCTGATGTGCAGCTGGGTAGAGTTGAGAACTACTCGGAAAGCTGGTGCTTACTACCTCCCACCACAGAACTGACTAAGGCATAGGAGCTCTGGGTAGGTGCCTCTGGACATGTCATCTCCTCTCCTAGTGAGCACAGTCCTCCTCAGGGAGGAAGTTTACTGGTGGATTAGGAATGTAGACCCAAATGAATGCTCTACCTCCATGCCAAAATAGCTTATTACCACCCAAAGCAATTTTGCACGTAGTCATGCCATGTGGACACGAGGATTTTTTTTTTAAAAATCTGCCTCTTAAAAAACCCTTAAAATCCTCACCTGTTTCATTTCATGACACCTAATTCACTGGAAAACATGCATAAACATAGTAAAATATAAAAGCAAGAGTATTAAAATAATGTTATTCCCTTTTCTAACAATATTTCCTCTGTATGCTACATCATTTGTACTGGTTTTAAGTGGGAATTTTCTCTCTGTGGCTGTCTTCAAACAATCCAGTGCACCAATGAAAGCGCAGACTTATGTTTACTATTTATTCTTGTTTTTTAAATGGAGGTGCCTAGACAAACTGTTACTGTGATTAATCAAGGCTTCTTAGCCTTTGAAGAATGGACAGCATACCAGTGTGACTCAAAGGTCAGCCCCAGCACAAATTTAAAAGACAAGAAAGCAGAAATTATATATATATATAGGCTAGTATTACTTTAACTGAGGCAGTGAGAGCTGAAGTAGACATATATTGCATTTCCTCTAAAGCAGTAAGATAACAGTTAAAAAAACCCAAAAAACAAAACCCCAATCAGATATGCTGAGGCAATAACAAGTGGGAGGAAATAACACTATGTTAGGCTTATATTTGATAGATATAAAACCTGAAAATGCTGTGCTGCATCTGAGGTATGCTGTGCAGGGTAATTGAAATGAATCTGGGGCTGCCTCAAAGGACATTTAGCAGCTGTTCCTGTTTATCTTTCAGCTTCAGAATGGTATTAAAAGCATTTTTTATATTTTCCTGAGAAGATCAATTCTGGCAACTTTGTCTTTAAAATGTGCATTTTTATGTCACATGCACTAAATACAAGAAATTGGAGAATGACTTCTGTGTTAAGTATTACAGATCTCCAATATACCATGAAAGAAATTCAGGTGGTGTGGGACATTTGGCAAAATTATATCAGAAGCAATGAAACTCTCAGGATCGTTAATGTCTCCTTGCAAAAGCAATGAATCTGGTCTGCAGCTGAGGTATAAAAAACAAAGATGAAACCAAAATAATGCAATTCCAGCTTGCAAAGATCAAAAGAGTAGTTTATGTGTCAACTAGAGACTATCTCACAATTTATCTTTATATGGCTTCTTCCAACAGAATGTTGCAAAACACTTTATAGGGATGGTTGAAAGCAAAAAGCAGGCATTAACACAAGCTTTAAAAGAAATTAAGCTGTGGTTATGTGGCTTTGTTCTTGACTGGAGTTTAGATGCCACAGATGTATTTTTTGGCTCTGTTCCACAGCTCCTGTGGGATTTTGGGTGAATCGCTCTTTTTTCACATTACTTCTTTGTCTTTAAAATTGAATTCTGCCTTCTCCTGTGGCTACCCCACCGTATCTCTTTGCTTTATGAGTGATCCAGCCTGAAAACTACTTGTAAAACGTAAATACTGTGCATGCAAGACTGAGACTCCACCCCATAAGCTACACAGTAGTAATAATTACTGTAGTAAGAAACTCATGATTTCTGAGCAGTAGAGGAGGTGTTGCTGGGGAAAAGGAACATAAACATACAGCAAATTATGCCAAGGATTTAGAGGGTACTGAATGGACTTTGGATTAGGATTCATAACTGAAAAATATACTGCTGCTGAGAGTCAGTAACAAGACAGACAACAGTGAGAGACACTGAAATGAAGGGAAAATGCAAACAGTAACCCGGTGGAAGAGAAATATAAAGTATTTCATGGAAAGGTGGCAACTTGGTGCTCTTCATATTGTGCAAGAGGGAAGGATTACAAACAGGAGAAATGTATAACTACAGCGGGGCTAAAAAAGTTGTAGAAAATAAGACAATAGAAATTTTATGGGATTTTTCAGTCACTCTTCTTGAAATATAAGCCAAAAGAACAGATCTGGAAGTTGTAGAAAAGGAGAAAGAACAATATTTTCCTGTGAACTTTTACATGCAGTGAGAATGTTCTTCTAAATGAAAGAAGTATTGAAAAATAGGATCACTGACTGTGAATCTACAGTCAATGGATTCACAAATTGCAAAACCATTTACTGGAGGTGCAGTGGGATTTCCTGTCATGAAATATTAAAACAATACCATGTAAACTGGGAACTGATGACTGTGAGTATTTCAACAATACTCACCAGCACCTCTAAAATTCTGAGAAAACTGGCAATATTCCACATTTGTCAGTCCTTCATACAGATTACAACTGCATGGACAAGTGATAATGCTCCTCCACTCCCTATTTCCTGCCAAGATTGACAGCTGTGGAGGGAATTAATGATTATGATGATAATAATGATGAAGAAAGGGATTAATGAACTTGGAGATGTGTTTTGGAAAAGAGCAATGAAGAGAATTTGGAAGATGTACTTGCATGGATAAGGATAAAACAACTGTAGATACAGATGACTACCTTCAAGAGGCTAGGGAATCACTATTAGCATTTTTGTTAAGGTATAATTTACAATGCCTAAGGGATGTCTGGTGCAAAGGATTGCATAGGGCTTGCATGGCCAGGTTTTGGTAGCAGGGGTGGCTTCTGTGAGAAGCTGCCAGAAGCTTCCCTCAGGTTCAACAGGGCCAATGGCAGCTGTCTCCAGGATGAACACAGCCCTGTCCAAGGCCATCAGCGATGGTGGTAGCACCTCTGGGATAACAGATTCAAGAAGAGGGAAAAGTTACTGAGCAGCTTTAGACAGAGAGAGGAGTGACAATATGTGAGAGCACCAGCTCTGCAGACATCAAGGTCAGGGAAGAAGGAGGGGGAGGACGTGCCCCAGGTGCTAGAGCAGAGATTCCCTTGCAGCCTGTGGTGAAAACCATGGTGAGGCAGCTGTGTCCCTGCAGCCCCTGAAAGGTTCATGGTGGAGCAGAGATCACAGACATCCACCCGCTGCCCCTGGAGGACCTCATGCTGGAGCAGATGAAGCATGTGAGGAGTCCTCTCCCTGAGGAGGAAGGTGCAGCAGAGACAACATATGATGAACTGACTGTAGCCCCCATTTCCCATTCCCCTAAGAGCAAGGAGGAAGAGAAAACAGGGAGTGAAATTCAGCTTGAGAAGAAGGGAGAGGTGGGGGGAAGGTGTTTTAAAATTTGAGTTTATTTCTCTTTGCCCTACTCTGATTTGATTGGTAATAAAATATTTTTTCCTCTGGTCAAGCCAGCTTTGCCCATGATGGTGACTGGTGAGTGATCTCTCCCTCTCCTCTTGATCCATGAGCCTTTTGTTACATTTCCTTTCCCTCACTCACATGAGGAGGGAGGTGTTAGAGCAGCTTTGCTGGGCACCAGACATACAGCCAAGGTCAACCACAAGGGTCTCCAGGAAACACAGGACATTAGTATCTTTTGCTCTGTGTTGTGGTGATTACTACATGAACTGTGCCTGTCTAACAGATTTAAATTTTGGATTTTCCAAATAATATCTTTCCTTGTTATTGTGAAGAGATGCTATTAATCAGGTGAGTTCCAGTGCTTTGCCAGCTTTCACAAGTCTAGCACACACCAAAGAATACTGCCAGCAAGATGTCATAGACCTTTTTAATTTAAAAAAAGTAATCCTGATGTTGGCAAAGAAATCCTGAACACTTTCTTATGTAAAAAATAACCTAAGAAATTGTTTAGTGAAGAGGTCATATTTTGAGACAGTTTGTGACTGCATCACCATCCAGAATACTCAAAATAATTGTGTGCCAAGAAAATTAATGTAAGATGAGGCATCAACACAGAGCACCCATCCGATAACACTTCCACAGGCCATAGATATGGATGCTCTAAGAAAGAGTAAATTGTCATCTCTAGATTCACTCAAGTGAAGCCAAGGAAGCTGAACCAGTCTGGTTGTCTGGCTTTTTCACTGACTTTCATTGACTTTGGAACAGCTTGCAAGTCCACTATCTCACCAAGTTTTGTGAACGGATCTGGTAAACTGAACTATCCGGCTAATTTGAGCTCCTTTAAATAAGTTTTAAGACGACTCAATCTATACAGTAGAATCTGCTGAAGCAGACACCTTTCCCAAGCTGATAGTGGTGATTCTGACATCATAAACCCCAGTTCTTTCTGTTTCTCTCTTCCACCTCTGTGATTTTTCCCTAACGTTTAGTTATTCCAAACCAAACAGCAATCTTTTTTAAAAAAAATTATACTTCCTAAACTCTTCCAATAGGAATTTACTCTTATTTGGCAGTCATTTCTAAAGACTACTTTTTCCTTCTTTTAACACTAGTAAGAAAGGACAAGGATCCTAAGGTCATTATATACTAATGAGATAGATCCAGAGATATGACTGAAATAACACCCAATGTGATACAGCTGCCTCCAAAAAAAACCCTCTAACTTGAACAAAACACACTGGGACAATCTGGTGTCTCAATTTCCAGTTGTGTTACCATGGTTTCTATACAAAATCTGGAGAGAACAACAAGTATATTATTTGCAAAGATGAATAAAAGGAATATTTGAAATAGGATAATAAAATCATGGGTGATCTGTCAGAGCCCATTGTGACAGCTTTAAGTAATTATATTTGCCTCTGAAACAATCTAAATGGACAGAAGGTAAATCAATATATTCTAAACATATGGTCTAGCTATTGAGTTTCCCCTGCCTTCCTGTTTTATTTTGCCAAGGTATAAAAATGATTTGGAGAAACATGAGAGTAAGCCAGTTAATGCAAAACATTTTGCAGTTCTTGAAACTCCTGTAAAGACGGCCTGGAAAACCAGTGCTGGGTAACACTGTACATTTCATTCAACAGAATGGCCTCAGCACTGTTTTAATTGCAGCTGAAACTCAGATTCAGCAAGATATCTGATATTAGTCATGGCTGACATGCTAAATATATTTAAAGAGCTTTACATGGACAGAGTTTGGAAGTAGGCTGGAAAGATCCTGGAGCTAAATTTGAATTGTAATTTCAGTTTCAAGCTTTATACAAATACATTTGACTCAAATCATCTAAGTCATGAACCTCAATCAAGTCCTTGAAACACTTTGCAAGTAGAGACCATGAGGTAAAATTTTTATGTCCTTGGGTATACTGGAAAGTAAACTCAGTTTTCAAAATTGGACATGTTAGTCCTCAGCAAACTAATACAAATGCTTGTTTTACATGCAGAAAGTAACATGACTTTCACTCTACATATAAATGCCAAGTAACTGATTTCAATACACATGCCCACACACGGGAAATGAGGGTATACTATAACATGGCTGGTTGTACATAACCCAAGCACTTGACAACTCCCCATAAGTCATTACAATAACTTAAATACAATTTAAAAAATCTGCTTTGGAACAGCTGGCCTGCAGACAACAGCTCATGGCAACTGAGCTGCTCTAGTGATCCACTGCTATTGAAAGGAGCCTTTCTTCCTATGACTTTCTCTATTTCCACTCATTTTCTTGAGTTGACTCCAGGGGACCCTATCCCCAGAGATGACTAAACTTTTTGATCTGGACAGAAAAAATTATTCCTTTTTTTTTTTTTGCTGGACTAGTTCTCTGTTGGCTTGTTGAACTGAGCTCAACACTTGAGCACAAACATAGCATCTGAGCAAAGGTAAGTGGAGAAGATTCGATAAAAGGGAAAAGATGGAACTTCATTCTTTGACAGTGGCAAGCTACCACGTTTTCAGAGGGAGCTGCACTCAGTGTGATTTTTGTATAGCTTCTGTAACAATTTTTTATGGCACTGTGGAAATTCCTAGTAAAAAGAACCATTGCATTAATTTAATTTAATTTAAAAATATAGAAGCCCAGATGAATGAAAGCATTGTGATAAACCAGCAATGAAGTATTCTATAAAGTGGCTTGATGACTTACCTTAAAGGAGATTTCATACTGCTCTCCTCCCCATATTTCTAATCCTGGATCATAGCCTCCCAGCTCCCAAAACCATTTCCGGTTAACGGCAAACAGACCTCCAGCCATTACAGGAGACCTGGAGGATGAATAAAGCAACACAAACAATGATGAAGATGTTGGGACCATGTGTGTGTGTCTCTGGGTGTGTTTGTATAGAAGTTGATTGAATTGCAAAGCTATGAAAGGCATAGATGAACAGTAGTGTAACCGAACAATATTCACCTTTATTCATCCAAAAAGGTGCTCTGGATGAGAAATAGGCAATGTGGCAGATATAGAGAATGACAGACAGTCATGCACAAAATCCTTAAAAAAAAAAAGTCCCAACAAAACCAAGCCCAAAAAAACCAATAACTCCTCCAAAACTTCTGTTTGTTGCTAAGTAACAGTGAAAGAAAGGGACTCTGGAAACCTGCCAAAGTAGTTAATGAGTCTCAGTACTCCATGTGAAGTAATGTATATTTGAAAGTGAGCAAAAGTTTTCGTTTCATTTCAGTCTCATAGGTGCTGGCTAGAGAAAGGCAGAAAGGTGGAAGAGGGTGGGTGAAGAGAAGCTGTTGGGAGTTAAACATCTGCTTTCCTTTTATAACTCCTCATATGTGTCTCACAGAGGTAACATGACTTATAAGGAAATAATTTGCTATGCTTCCCATGTTTCCATTTATTTCATTAATAAGTATGTGGAATTTTCTTCAATTAACTCAGTCTTTTTCATAGAAAACAAATAAGATATTTAAAGTTATTGTTACAGAATAATGGCAAAAACATATTTTAAATTTATAAGCAGAAATTTTGTACTGGAAAACAAGCATTTTCCCTTTTCATTTTCTTTCAGTACCAAGAAGACCATGTTTCTAATGCAGTAAATACATTGACAGCTCACAGGATTCAAATGTTCCTCTTGAACTGATTCCTTGAAGTTGTGGTGGAAGGGCAATGCAAAGGCATCAATGCTGAGCAGGAGGGGAACAACACGCTTCAGAAAGTCCAACCCAACTATGTAATTCTATCAATGCAGATCAACACTAGCCTTTTGAGTTTTAGAGCAAGAGGCCAGAGGGAACACATTCATGCTGATGGCTGATCAGAGAGGGAAGAAAAGACAAAGCCATGGGAGATGTAGATGGCTTCCAGGCAATGTTTCCTTAGCAGAGAGCCAACATGAAACCAGGTCCTATGCCCTGTGTTTTAAAACAGTGCAGCCCCAAGGGAAACTTATTCCATCCTGGGGCATTTTTGTTTTGAATTACTGCTGGTGGTTTGTTTGGGGCTATGAAAGCAGATGGTATTATCTCACAAGTCCTGACTGGAAAATAAAAACTTCCCCCTTTGCCACTGGTTTAGGATTTGGCAGTGAACTTGAGACTGGTAAATATTTCAGGAACCCATGCATAAGTTAAAAGTTTATTGAAGAGGATATCAAGTTATTGGAACATTCTGCCATATTTTCTCTGCCTTAACACTTTTTTATACTGCTGTCTTTTATTCAAAAGAGTAGAGATGATAAAAAAGCAAGCAAACAGCTGAGTGGTCTCTGCCACCATCCGGTAGCCAGTGAATCCCCACGTATGTCAGAAAATTGTCCCCTCATTTGCATTCATGGTAATGAGAAACATTACGGATAATTTTCCTTTCACTTCTATTTGGTAGCTTAAAAAAAAAGAAAAATAAATTAAACTACCCATTTTCATGACTCTTACAGACTAATTTAATTTTCCTTTCAAGATTATGTTTTTAAAAGCGCACAGAAGCTTTGAGAAACAAAGCCTTGTGAAAAAAAATCCAAACTGGCATGATTGTGCATTGTAACATACAGTGAATGCTAATACTTTTTTACTTTTATTGACATTTCATATTTCAATATTGACTGTATTTCCACATATGAATAAATTCAACAGAGATTTTATTAGAAACCACCCCCTAAGGATTCTGACTACTACAATACATTTTCAATTCCTTACAAAGTAAATCTAATTACGACATGTCCTTTTTGACTTCAGGTTTTAAATAATCAAAACATAATGTCATTTTATAAAGAACGACTTACATAGAGAATGTTTATAACTAAACTGCTACTGACAGAAGAAAAGCATACCCAGAAATCACTGGGAAACTGCAGGATTTCTCTGATTCTCATAGATACAGTATGTTTCCTAAGCATTTCTCTCAGTACAGTGAATAGCCGCAGGTAAATCAGATAGAAGACAAAAAAACCCAGAGACTTAAAATTCCAAAATAATTGGCAAATACTTAAAAATTATATTTGAATCAATAGATTTTCCCAGTGATAAATACTGAGTAACAAAACCCCTTGTTCTTCAGATGTGAAAGTTCAGAACATTTATCACAATTAACAAAACTACCTAATGACTGGAACAGTAGCAAAGTCATATTTTTTCATTTCCTTAAAAAAATAAGAGAAGAAATTGAAAGTAATGTTGCTCCATTAATTCCTATTCCACAAGATGTTCTGACATTTGTTGTTTTGTAGGAAAAGCAATGAAGAGGAAAAGCAGGATGGCCTTTTGGTTTTCATTAGAGTGGAATTAGTAATAAGCTGTGTGAAACTGAGTGCTTGGCACAGCATGAATTCCACTCCACGCCACAAGCAGCTACTGCTGAACAGGCCTTAAATTGTCTCCAAAATATGAAAACAAGAGTCCAGTCTTGCAATTGTGGCCGATATGAAAAGTCCTTATGCATCAATAGGATCACTTACACAGATATAAGAACTGCACTGAGCCCAAAGAAGAAGAATTAATCTCTTGTTTAGTGGCTTCTGTATTGAAAAGTCAAGTACAAAGCTATGTTTGTAGAAGTAATTTTTTCATGAAATGTCCTACTCAGATGCTTAAACAATCAGACTTGAGCTATTATAGCATAATATTATGTGAGTAATTACAGTGGAAAGCTGTAAAGTGCTTATGGTCAAAACATTAAAAGGACAAATACTCCTAAAACATCACAAAAGCTGGAAGGGTAAGGTTGCTCAACTTAAAAATATTTGTGAAAATCCTTCCACATGAGAACTACTCCACAGAATCACTGAATATACATGAAAAAACAATATTGGAAGTAAAAGCTGGCTGATCGAAAAATTGCCCAGGTGGTCAAAGATTGCTGTGCTAAGACAGAAAAAGAATTTGATTAAGTCAGAGTATAAAACCTGCCCCCTAAACCCCACAAAACTTGCTTTGCAAATAAAGACAGACTGAGAAAAAGGCAGCTTACAAACAAAAAAACGGCACTAAAAGAAGTGTAGCAGTAGCTCAAAATGTAGCCAGCAAAGATTTTTATAACTGATTGCAATTAACACGCAGAGGAAGGAAAGATATAATCTCAACTACTAATTTCCAAGGTAAGAGAAAAATGATATGAACTTCAAAGGAGTGAGAAGCTTCTTGCACTAGAAACTAATGTGGTATGTTGCAAATAAGCGAACTGCATAGCAGGGTTTAGAACCACTACCCTGCAAGAGTGATACATACAGTGGAACTAAAGGGTTGTGAAAAGGGAAGAGAAGCTTTGACAGCCTGCAGAACGAAAGTGAGAGAAATGAAAATGGGAAAGCACTTGTGCTGGATGACGTGCACAGCAGGTATACTGATAGGAACCACCTGCCCAAAACAGCTGAAATTTAGCCATTCTAATTGAATCCAGGGAAGGGCACATATTGCACCCTGCGCCCTCTGTATAACCCAGACTGATCATAGGCTCTGTGCTGAACTACTGAACAGAGACACTGAATGCTGGAGAGGGGAATCCATCTCGTGCAGGACACATCAGACAAACTGACCTTCAGTGCCAAAACCTCTGGCACATGATACAGAAACACGGCAAATAGCCCACAGCATAAATCAGGTCCTACTGACCTTGTGGCATCAGGGATGTAATGGAAAAGTAGGAAAGGGGCCATGCTGCTGCTGGCACAGCAGCAGCCCCAGAAATGACTGGTGACCTACTGAATGCAGCTTTGAGCCAGGCTTCTGCATTTTTTTATAATGAATTTCAATGTCTTGTTAAACACGAAGTGTCCCTTCACCCTAGTGATACCACAGGAAGGCACCTTAGGAGGGGGGATAAATTCAGTTACCTTGTTTCACTGGTAACTGCTCCATGTCCTCTCTGCAGTGACTCCTGATACTATATCAAAGATTCTTAAAGCCAATAGCAGAAGCTAACTCTAATCCTAGATAAAACTTCTAAAAACCTGACAATTAAAATTTATGTATATGTAATGTAAGTGACAGACTTGGCTACTCAGAGGAAGTAAACACAGAAGTAAACCAAACTGAAATTTAAATGCGTTGATCAGATGGCAAGAAAGTGATGTAGGTTAAGAAAAAAGATGACAAAAATAAAAATTTAGTGGTTGCTCCACCAAAACACACTTTCTATACTGTGCGTAGGAAAAGATGTAAAAGTAGCTGAAATGAATATTGATAAGTCTTCCTGAACTTCTCAAGAAGTAAAAAAGACCAAAAAAAACCCCAACCTGGAATATTTTATATACCTAATTCTCTAATCAAATAAAATTAAAATGTATTAAAATGTATTTTTATATGTACCAACACTTTTACATTTAATATTTCTGTAAGACACTGTTTTATCTTTTATCCATTCTAACAACATGACCCATTTCAATGTTTATAAAATTATCAATATATTCAGAAAGTAAAACCTGCCTCTGTGACATTAGCCTATGGCAGTTACTCTTTCTTTTTTAACTCAAATGTCCCTTTTAGTGAACAACTTTTACCCTAGATAAATGTATGTAAACTACCAGTTCAAATTATCATTATGCTGAAACATGCAGCGGCCAAGTTGTATCAAACTTAACTCCCAAGTCTCTCTATAATCACATTCAGTTTTTAAACCTCACTTTTGTTTGGGAAATATGAAGATAAAACCCCATTCTTCAAATGGTGAGCCAGAATGCTGTGGAGAGTCAGCTACAAAGAAACCTCTAAAAGTGCTTGATTTTCAGTTTATAAAATTTTCCACTGTAATGTCACCACATTCTTATTTTTCTTACCACATGGCTAAACTTCATTAAAAAATTGTATTGTAGGAAAGCAATGAGTCCTTATGTGGATGATGAGGCCCTTTTAGCCTTTTCTGTCATATTTAGAAAATTAATGAAAAAGAGCTGAGCTGGGTAGAGATGGAAGAATGAAGAAAAAGTTTCTCCTTCCCATGATTAACTCTCATAATCCAAGAGAAATCTGTCTGAATTATCATTAGAGGAGATCTACAGCACTCAAACTAAGCAGGTGTGTCAGCACAAATGAGCATCCTGAAGCACAAAGTAAATGAAAACTTCTGGAAGTGTCCTGCAGGCAACAGTGTTCAGAAGGATAAAGCTGGGGAGCAAATTAACAGCTGGAAGTCTTATTAAAGAGACAAATCTAATGCACAAGCAGTCTCATAAGGTTGAGGCCTGAGTGCTACAACAGCAAGAAGGCAGAGCTGAGAGCAGCACCTCAGCTGAGCCACATTCATGTCATGAGGACAGATGAATCTTGGACATGTGGAGTTCAACAGCAGCAAAAAATCCTTCAATCTGCTAGTAGGAAGTAAGAACTACTGGAGAAAACAAAAACAACCTCTAAACACAATTTGAAACAACTCTGTCAGTTTAGCACATTTTCATATTGATAGGTATTATCTGCATTCATAGCTTTCCCTTGAAAAAATAAGCTTTGTAAATTAAATGTAGAAATAAAGATAGATTGGAGGCAAAATAGTATCAACTGTCCCTAAAATAGGAATTTTAGGTTTCCTGGCATTTTCTGAGCTTTGATTTGATTCTATATTTCTATGAACAACAACAGTCCATTAAATCTCATCACTATCTTCGAGGAAGCTCTCTCAGAACATATGGGGGCAGTGTCTGAACAGAATTTCTACTCAATGTTTTCTTCCCCTCTTTAGACAGAGAGATATAAACCAGGGAATTCTCTTCCAGGGCTTACTTTTGCTTTATTGATTTAATTAAGCCCAATATAGCACCATAAGCAAAGTTTAAACTCAAGGAGAAATTTTAAATTTCATTAAAGATAATAAAGGATTCCTTTTGAAATATAACCACTGGCCTGAAAATAGGTTATTTTCAAAAGTCCTTTAATTCAGACTTTGTCCTCCCAAGACAGATTCCTAGATGACAAATCTGATCAGTTAGGAGTCTGCTGTCGAAAGTTACCGGTGATTTTGACTAAGTTATTTGGATTACTATAGCTCTACGTTTTCTAAAACTCTATAACATTACATACTTATTGCAGATTAAAGTAGATTTAAAGACATCTAAGCCCACCCAAAATAGTTTTGTACATAAGGTGTACATCCAGCAGCTTGGGTGGTTTTAGGAGTGACCAGTGAGGAAAAGCAGCCCTTCTGAATACTATGTGCTATTGTATAGCACCACCTGCATATTTGTAGCAGTTTGGACGTTTGAAAAAAGACCAACAAGACAGCTGAATTGCAATCACCACCATAAACTCCACAGAAGAGAAATCTTTGCTTGTTCTGGATCTCCTGCAGTATTTCAGGCTCTGGCTTTGTTTGTGCAATACCAAATTGATTCAGGTGGGCAAATGAGAAGTGTTAGTATTAAAGCACTGCAAGGAAATGGCACCTGGAGTTTCAGAGGTTTTTCTTTTCTGTTCCTGCCACTGTTCACACACCAGATCAGACTGAATAGTTAGTGAAGGTAATTTCCAGAACATTTCTGAGTTGCAAAGATTTTGAATAAGTGGAAGTATAGTTAAGGTAACCTTCTCCTGATTTTTTAGCAGTCTCTAAAAATGCCTCTGCCTAGCATTCTGATGGCATTGGCTTTTCTTCAGGGTCCCACAGACTGCCCCTGGTAACTCTGACTCAAGCAGACAGAGCTCTCACACTAGGCTAATCAGATGAGACATACAGTTAATGATATGGCTGTGATCTGCCATGGAGCTGAGGATGTTATTCCTTTGATCAGCTCTTCCATAGGACTGTCAGCAAGTGCCCTCACTCTACCCTTATGCACAAACACTGCTTCAAATGCAAGCAGAAGTGGGGACAAAGGGTAATTTTAATATTTCATTTATGTCTGTCTTTGGGGATTAATTCAGAAGCCTGAAAAGATTTCATGCTGACAGGGAAGGAGGCTGGAGCTCGTGTAGCTGTGCTATTGCTACAAAATGCAGTTCATCCATTTGCCAGTGGTCAAAGACTTCGTGAACATTAAATTTTAAGAGGGCAAAAAAAAAATTATGCCTGAAGAGGCTAATATGTAGCCAAAGGTATGTGGGATCTTGGAAACGTTCTCTTAGATGCATCATTGCCATTTATTAAAGCTCTATAATTTGCTGTGTTACCATATTATGGAGGGTAATGGGGAGCCAGGCATTAGATTTCTCTCAGTCTGCACCAGAGGCACAAGAATATTTTCTTGTAAAAACTGTGAAGCAGTGAAAACAGTTTTTCAAGTACAGAACAGACAGAAAAAACACTGGAAAGTACTTCTCAATGGAGCATGAAAGAGCTGAAAACTGATGAGGTCAAGCACTTGATTGTGCCATTATAACATCTACTTTTAATTTGATGTTGTAAAGATGGACAGGAAACTGTGGAAAACCAGAGAAATGAACCTTCCTGGTTTATTATCAATTGCAATGAAATTAAGCTAAGTATGGGAACTCTGTATCTGACTTTGAAGGCAAATACAGATAATTAGTTTGCCATGGAGCTCTGCTAATTTACACAGGCCATAGTGGAAACTGCTGAGCAAACCATACTGGTCTCAGAGTTGGGAACAACAACCCCTATATAGTGCCAGTGAGACAGCCAACCTCCTCCACCCAAGGAGTTGCACACTATAATTCTCTTCTAGCTGGAAGGTACAGGATATATTTCAAGAACAGCTAGCAAAAGAGGACCTTTGGGAGTAATTCAAGAGCAGGATAATGGGAGATGATATGGGCTCAGGCTGGACTGGGTATATTGCTGGCTTTTAGGTGACTCACCAACAGAGACTGCAGCTGCCTTGCAAGCTTTTTCTCTCATGGATCTGGAAGCTCACACAGCCCCGATACTCTTGTGCCAGCACTGTCCCACTGCCTGCCATGTAACAGCACATGGACCAAGAAGGGTCACCCTAACCTATAGATATCTATAAGGAAAATACTGCAAGAAAAAAAATGAGAGCTGAAAAAAATAACATATAAACAATGTAACTGCATTAACTCAAACCCCAAGATTCCTGTCTCCAGAAAACTTGCTTCCAGAAAAAAATATTCTTTTGCATTTATCTAGACTAATAATATATGGGGGGAAAAAAAAGTGTGATGGTTATTTTGGTTATTTTAAGAAACATCTCAAGATTTGGAGAAATTGATTTGGGCAATCAATAATGCCCAAATAATTTTTAAAAATGTGCTAGAAATAGTTCTATCACTACAGAATTAGATTAGAGAGCACAAAAAAAAAGTGTATCAAATCCTGAACTGGCAGGAAGGTAAGCTGAACAGTAATAAGAACTCTTGTAAGTGGTGAGAAGGTCACAGAATCTTCTGGGTTGGAAGGGATCCACAAGTAAATGGCCTGTACAGGGATCAAACCCACAACCTGGCATTACTAGCAACATGCTCTAACCAACTGAGCTAATCTAACCTAGACAGGCTTTCTTGTTAAGAGATTACAAAAAAAACCACTCCCGCCAAATATTAACACAAAAAACACAACAGCAAAAGCAAATCCTTAATCACAAGCAATCAGAAAAATCTTTGCCAGAAATGACAGGTACTGACCTCACTGAAACTAATTTCACTTGATCTCCATTGTTAGCCACATTCACCACCTCAAGCAAACGGGGTCTATATCATCCAGATAATTACTGACAGATAGTCTCACTAACTAGATGCTATTCATAGCAGGAACTGGTAATACTGTTATAATTTTACAGACTACACAAAGAGTCCTCAATGGGTTTCTTAGCTCCTCTGAGAAATAATTCAAATGCAGATTCAAAGATAACTGAGGGTCCTCTTTAAGGCCTCGAGTCCTCACTTTTCTCCAGCTTCTCGGCCTCAAAGGTGGAGGCTGTCTTTGGGGTCACAAATTGAATCTCAGTGAGAGGCTACGGTGCTGCTGTCAACCCTGACTTGGTGTCAGCACACAGATGGGCTTCAGGCCTCAGAATCACCTGTTTCCCCCAAGGAGACAAACTGCTCCATCTGTCCAAAAGCTTCTCACCATGGGACTTACTTTAGCCCCACAGATACTTATATCACCTTTGATTATGCTGCAGTAATCTACCCTTAATCTTTGAGATTAACACCTGTTATTTGGTGGCCAGGGTCAGCACAGATTATGCTGACTGATTAAAATCTTCCAAAGGATAGAAATCTTTTGATGATGTGTGCCTATACTGCCACAATAACCTTCTTTTTCATCTCTGAGTCTCCTGAATACTTGGTTTCAATCTTGTCCTATAGCTCATTCCCCAACTCCCTGCCTAGGAAACTTGGCCAGGTTCCCTGAAAAACCTTCAGGGGATGCTTCTCTCTGCAGCTGGTGTGAACTGGGGAACATGGATTTCACCAGCAGGTTTCACTCCTGCCATTTACTTTTGTAAATAAAAATAATCCCTCACTACCAGCTAAACAGAAAGGAGAACTGTGATGCCATAAAGACCAAGATAATAAATCTGAATATTTTATTAGGGAAAACATTTTCAAACCACTCATCTCCAGCTAGCAGAAAAGAAGATAAGAGAGCCCATAGAGAGTGTAGAGAAGAGCAGTAGTTAGGTCAGTCTGACATATGTTGTCCTACATTTGTGAAAATATTTTCCTAAAAACTTCACTGGTACAACACCACAGAATCAAACTTAATACACACAGTAAATTGCTGGCTGTCATTACCAGCAATAAGACAGAAGAGTTATGGCTGTAAAGCAGCTGCTGTAGCATTTGTAGCATTCAGCCATGTTCTACTGGCAAGAAAAAAAATACTAATGAAAGATTTAAAGGAAGAATGTTACACATGAACCTTCTTAGACATGCAATTAAATACAAATTGCAAAACACAAATAAGTACATTAGGAAACACAGAACTGTGGGTCAAAGATTGAAATCATTAGCATTGACAGAATTGCATTTAAAGCTTTCATTCTGAAACTATCCACAGGATGCTATTTTCTAAATGCTACGCTTATAAATGAAGATAAAATGAAACAGAACACTATGAATATTTTCTCCTCATAACTATACATTAAAAGCAGAATCACACTTCCACCGTAATTACACAGGATGTTATTCCATTAACAATTAATATTAGGAGCAAGTGGGAAAGCAAACAAGCCAAAGGGGGAAAATCTGCTTTCAAGTATTGCTAAAAGAACTCCATTCATAACTTAGTTTTTTTATTAGTGATGAGGCTTAATCTCCCTGTAGAGGCAGAAAAGTGTTCTGGGTTTAGTTGAAGTGGATTCCTGACAATATCTTTCAATCACTTGCAGGTGCAACTATTCCTGGAGGCCAAAACCTGCTCTACCTGGAAGGTACAATTTCTTGACAAAGAATAATAATAAGCAAGAAAGACTAAGTGCATTTTCTCAGAAGAAGAATGAGCTTCACAGAGGTCAGCATTTTGTCTTCATTGCTTCTCCTTCCAGAGCAGGAAGAACAGCTTCAAGCAAATCTGACACAGCATGCTCTGCATTAGCAGTTTTCTTCCTCCATATATCACCCTGTCTGTAGCAATACCCTTTAGATACCTTCCCATTAATCTAGGAGTGGTTTATACACCTGTGTTTTCCAAGGAGAAAACTCAGCTCCAATTCCCCATGCAGAAGCAACAAACAAAGCAACCTTCCTGCATCACAGGGGAAGGATTCAACTTGAGACTTGATTTCACTTCCTGGGGAATTTAATAAGTCAGAGAGAAATGGATGCAAGGGATGCACCACCTGTTTGGGGTTTTTAAAGTTTTTAAAGACCCTGTCTGCTGTAGGACATAAACTCTAATTATAGACAGAATTGCAATTAAAATTAATTAGAATTACATTCTAATTGCCACCTGAAGTGATGACTAAGAAAAAAATTAGGAGACAGTGGAAAAAGTCTTGCTATTTTTGTTTTAGTAAATTGAACAACTCAGAAATTACACAGTAGATGCGAGCACAAGATCCATGTATGCATTCCTGGTAGTCCTTCAAGATCATCACATTATTTGCCATGCACTAATAATAAAGATGGGTGCCAGGCAAAACTCCAAATGAATAATGTCATTCTCCACAAACTCCCATTCCCATGAGCAATGGTGTCCACATGATGAACGCTCCACAACTGAGCCAATATTCCTTCACCTCTCTGTGGAATAATGAAGTTCACTCCACTGTCAAGATCCATTCAGAGCATGTGAGTATGCATTTCATTATCAAGACAAAAGCCAACAGCCAAGTATGCAGCAAGAAATAGGTATCATATTCTTGACAAATAATGTATGTAATACAAAGCTCCGGTTTCAGAGAAAGGAATATAATCAAGAACATTTTTTTCCTCGCATGAAAGATTTTGAGTTCACTTTTCCAGCTACAGTTCTATCAATGAAGCACAGCTAATTTGTACTCTAGCTGGAGACTAATGTAAGATCTTTCAAACATATTTTCTAATAAGAAGTCAGCATATAATCTATTGCAGTAAGTAGTAAAATACAGAAATAATCCATTTTCAGGAAGTGCATGGCTTGTCTGTTGATGTAAATAATCCTTTGAAATATCAATTCTTGCAAAAAAAGATGTTTTCAGAAATTGTATCAAGAAACTGATACATTAGGAGGGCTTTCCTCAGTCACTAAACCACAACAGCTGTGCCTCTATACCAACCTATAATACTATAAAATGTTTTTAGGATTATTATATAGGAAGCTACATGTAAAAAAATTCCTTGAAATATTATTTCACACATTCCCCAAACGTTAACTTTGAATGTATTGTTTGCATTCTTCTTTGAATTGCTTTACAGTATTAGAAATCTTAAAATAAAACTTTTTCAAGGTAAATATTCCCTGTTATTGTAAGCCTTGCAAACTGACATTGTCATAAAAGGTTTGATTATTATGTTATGTTTCCCTCTTAGGAAACAAACACATGAATGAAATACATCAGTGAATTAGCAACACTCCTCCTTCCATCTCAGTTACTAAATTAAGTCCCTTGACTCAGCTGGAGAGTTCAACAATTACTAAGCACTTTTCTTTGTGGAAAAACAATTTTCATAGCAAAAAAAAAAAATAACTGTATACAAATAAACTACCACTGCCACTGAAGTTTTAATATAATCCTCTGTAAAATATTAAGGGCTGATGAACTTCAGCCAAAGTTTTCTCCTTGATCACGTTACAAACTGCCTTTGCCTGATACAAACTTCAGTAGATAAACAAAGGGGAAACAATGCTACAACTGAAAAACCTGCCCCGGTCTCTATTGGAACAACTCAACACTATCCTCTTTTTAATGAATTTTTCCATATCAGAAAGATACAGTGTCCTCCCTCTCTCAGTCCTCTCTGTTCTGAAGTACATCTGGAGTCTATTTCATGGTTCCAAGACATGGTGGTCAAATCTGGACATGGAAATGTGTCCGTGACACATATGCAGACTGGAATATCTACCTGCAACTTTTATGGCTGTTAACACATCACACGATGAAAACGGAACTTTATTTAATGATATAACACTTTCATCCCTTCCTGTCACGGTGCTGTCTGATTAGCTATTTGCATTCATGCTTTGAATCTCTCCTCAGCTGGGGCATTCTTTGCTTTTTAGTGCTGAATTCAATGTTACTTCCTTCTAACTATTTCTTCAATTTGCCAGGACCAACCAATACTGCATTTTGACTATCTTCTCAAAGACTTGTAAGCCCCTGCCAATGCCAGTTTACTTGGGTTTTAAATACTTATTGTTCAGATAATTAATGAAGACACTCAACTGAGATGTGTGGCTTTGTAGAGCCATTTCCCTCAGGGACCTGCATCAATATTTGAGACAATCTCACAGTTTAACATCAAACCATTCAGAACTACTCTTTGATAGCAACTTCTTCTCAGCCTGTCATGTGGTCATCTGATGAAAAATAAAGATGATATAGGTGTATCCACACTCTACCAACTTTAGGAGAAAGAAACACTGGCAATACCAAAAGCCTTGGAAGGGAGATCACTGCCTCCCTATTCTTTTAAACAGCCAAGTTCCTAATACAGCTTAAGGTTTCTAATGTCTTGCTGCTCCCAAAGGGAGAGAACTCCCTGCTCATTCCTCTAACCCTCTAGGCTATAGCCTTATCCCCACAGAACAACAACTTTATCTTCCTCAAACTGCTGAATTCACCCAAGCACTAGAAAGTGAGGCAATTTTCCTGAGTGTAGTGGGTTTTCTTGAGTTTACATGGCTCCTGGAGGTGGGTATTGTAAAACACATGAGGCAGCACCAAGCCACCAGTGTGACAGACTGTCCCACAGCAGGAGTATCCTCCCTCTGACCTGGTGGAGCTTATTTTATGCCTGTGTCTAATGGCATCACATCCCCCATCAAAGAAGGAAATTGCAGTTCTATGACAGGGTCACTTCCTGACAAGCCCATATTAATATTTTTTATTACATTTTAGATACTGAAAGTGTATTATTTGGTATTTTTTACAAATTTTTGATTTATGATTGAAGAGAACTTTATTCACTTCTTTATGATTACAAAATCACAGAGTCATCAAGGTTGGAAGAGCCTTTCAAGATCATCTAGTCTAACCATTAATCCAATGCCACCATAACCATCCCTGAATTAGGTGGTTTAAACACAGATTAAGTATTCTATCAATACCATCACCCTTTTCTTTTCCCTTCTTCCCTCATCCAGAATGAGTCAATAAACCTGTCTCTTGCCTGTCCCAAAACCTCTTAGCAAGTATACAAAACCTTGTATACCACACAAATCCTCCTCGTCACACCAGGTCAGATTTACAAATCCCTGGGGTAATCCCTGCAGCTGCTGTACCTGGTAGAGTGCTCCTGAGAGCATTCTGGATTTTAGGCTGCTTCTGAGACCCAGAAGAATATGCCCACCTTTTCCAGTCACACTGTACCCAGTAGTACCATTGGCACCTGCAATGATGCCCCAGATCTGCAGGTTTCTGGGCACTTGAAATCAGAGTCATACAATCACTCCAGTTCTGGAAGAATCTGGGGAAGTCACAGACAGCACAACCTTCATCTCAAACAGCTTTTCCCTGGCTCACCTCCTCTGCTTGTTGTCATTGCTATCAGAGTGTGTTAACCCTACCCTCAGGGCAGGAAAGTGTGTCTGCAAGGTGCACTCAGACTGATGACACTCAGTATTTCATGTGGAGAACACCAGCTGGAGTGTCCCTGGAGCCAGCTCTGACATCACTCCTGCAGGTAACTAATATGGATGGATGGCTAATTTGGCTTTAAGCCTGTCCTCCAGGATGTTTTACTCAGGCATCAAGCTTACTTCTGACAATGATAAAATGTAAGAACTCTAACAAAACATTTGACTTTATGCCAGCGTTTCTGATTCTTCTCATTTATTTGTAACATTATTGACATTCACATTAAGAAATCTCAAATCAAAACACTTTCCTTGTTGAAATCAGCTTATTTCTTAGGCTTATAAAATATTTGCATGCAGTTTTCTCTGAGCATCTTTGCTGATCAAAATTATTTCATTAATAATATTTTGAAATTTATCTTCAGGGATCAGAAGTTCCATATTTGAACTGCTTTTGTTGTGACCAGTCAGCCTAATCACCTGGTATGATACTGCTTTTTCTCCTTGCTTCAGTGTAAATATCCTGTTGGCCATTTTCTCTCCTGTAAGGACCATACACAGAAAGCTGAAATGTATTTTCTACCTATTTGTAAGATAATAAAACTCTGTAACCATCAGCTGAAGACCAAGAGAAAGAGATTCTAGTTGCCATTAAATATTGGTGAAATTTATTTTTGTGTCCTTTACTTAAATTTCTACACATGACAACTATATGTCCAAAAATACTTTAGGAAATGCTTGATTTAAAAAAAAAATTCTGCCAAAGAGCTAATTAACTAGTTAATTTAAATTTAGTGAGTTATAAAGCAAGCTAACAGCTGGAGAAAATAGGGGAAGAAGGCCTAAGATATGGTAGCAAAATTTGGCCTCAACAGTGTCCTCTGTGAATACTTCTGTTTGAAGGCTCTATGGTAAGTCACTTATTCTGTGCTTCATCTATAAAATTCAGTATTAATATCTTTATACTTCAGTAGGATGCTTTCATGACACTCAAACTTGTGATACAAATAAAAGCTTTTAAGAAAGACTCTCTTTTTTAAAAGTTCCTTGTGAAAGGTCAAAGAAACAAGAAGTAATTTCTTTTAATTAAGTGCACATGGAATTAAAAAAAATATTTTTCTTACTTCATTTCTTAAAAGTTTGTTTCAATCCCAAGAAGTGTGTACATTATTTTTTCAGATACTTTCAAGGGTTCATTTTAGCCAGCAGCCATCTGACACAAACATCTGTCTTCTAAAGGAAAAACCAAAGTGGGTTCACTTGGTACTGACCAAGGACCAGAAAAAGCCCATTTCTTCCACATGCCTCAGTCATGGCAAAGACAGAGATAATATATTCTGCACACCTCATAGTAACTTCTGCCTTAGATTAGAGAGTCACAATCATTGTCAAGAAAGACTGTGTTCCTCAAACTAAACCAGCCTATTTTTATTGAAAGGAAACCAAGTGGGAATACTCTGAGTGACCATGAGAAAAACATTAAAGCACCTAGACACTTAATAAAAAACTTACCAAGCTCCCAAACCTGAAACATCATTTCTTTTTTAGAAATACATAGCTCCAGCAGTAAAAGTAGTAGATCAAACACTAGCCAAATATTCTCATTATTATCTTGGTAAAAACTAAATTAATTTCAATTTTCAAAAAAGGTAAGACATGGAAAAAGAACAACCAAAGTATTTAGCACATGGAGAAAGGGAGAAAGGGACTATCCTTCTGTTTCTCTTAAAAATGAGGTAGATGTAGGATAGGCCATATATCAGTGTTAGTTTGTGTCTGTCTGTTTTTCTGTTTTTACATGTCTTGAAAGGTTTAACTTTTGCCCTGTTTCATACCATAGGAGTTTTGGTATTAATTTGACTGAGACTAGGGTATCTATTCCAGAGTTTTCCAGCCCTGGCTTGCAGGTTCCTGTGAACTATAGTTGGTATTTTAAACTGCTATTCAAGTACTCACAAAACAATGAATATATAATTGGGACATTTCTTTTTTCCTGTTTTTACCCATTGCTTAGCTAATTATGCTCCAGAGACACTCTCTGGCAAGCAGCAGCAATGCTGAATAATTCAGAAATAAGGAACATCAATGTGCAGAAAGGCAAGCTGTCATGAAAATCCCCAAGGATCTGTTTCAGCTAACAAATCTGACAGCATGTCAGTGACCAGCCCTGCCTCTGGCACTGTGATGAGCCTCTACTGCTCCAGCTATTGTTTTCATCTACAGATTTTCTGTGTCCCAACAAGAGACTCTCCAAAACACTGCATTCTTCAGACTGAATTATCAAACTTTGAAAAATGGATTAAGGACACCTAAGTTTACCTTCCCCATTACTATTACATCTCTGAACAGATGTGTATAGAGTTAACATTACTCTTACAGGGACAAAACTCAGAGACACAAAAAGGCTCAGAAAGGCAGAATTGTCCAATGTAAATATTAACAGACAGTGTCTTATGGCTATCACCAACTTTATTTACACAAACAGAAAATGTACAAGACATCAGAAATTTCAAGGTGCATTTTTAATATCAAAATGTTAGTCATCCCTGTCAGACTCCCTAGCTAAATTTGCTTACTAAAATCTTGCTCACCAGTAGCATATGCTCATCTATGGGTTTCAGAATAATCAACTGTTATAGTTCTTCCCTTAAAATTTTTTTCATGCCGTTACACATGCAAATCACAATATGCAAATCAATTCCCAAAAGAAAATTAGTGCATTTACATCAGCTTTTTAATAAAAGAAGATCTCTGTTAAGGTAAGGTGATGACACCAAGGAGTTCAAATTAGGTTTTAACTAAGATTCACACGGACTGCCTCTCCCCCAGACAAAATAGTTTAAGTGCTAGTTATATTTGGGATAGACCAAATAACTCAAAACATCCAGGATCTATCCAAAATAATTTTGACTTCTGCCTCCAGCTTTACAATAACTATTCCTAGCTACTATTATCAATGACGATGTTGCAAATAAGAAAGGGAACTAAAAAGCTATGTTAATTTCAGGCTCCATTAGAAATGGAAGTGGAAAAAAAGGACAATGCTTATTGAATGAAAATGGATTCAAGTACTGGAAAAGCAACATCAAAGTTCTCAGGAAATCTTTCAAGTACATCTCATCTTGCTGCTCTTCCATACACTTTGAGCCCATTACTACATCAGAGCCATGACTGGATCAATTGAACATTTGCAAGAATAATTGCCCCAGGTATCTGAGATATGCAAGGTTGGATTGTTCAGGAATGGAGGAAACAAGCAACAGATAAGCTTTGGAAAGGGCAAACACAACTTCAAGATCTATTAGTAAAGATCTTTCCAGCAGGGATAGCTCATGTGCTGAGGATTGTATGTAATATGATGCTTCATGCAAATCTGGCCTGCACTTTTCAAAATGGAGATGTGAAAATAAGTCTAGAGCTGTGACAGAACCACCAGAGGAATATGGAGTATTTTATGAAAAGAGGCTGCAAAAGGCCAAGGAAGTGAAGATTGAAACAGAATGTGAGTTCTCTTTAGTAACAGACCAGGAATTATCTGACAGATCAAATATTATTACACAGCCTGACTGCTTAGGTATGTTCAATTAATTTCCAAAAAGACCAGCATCATCTCTGCTGCTGTCAAGTTGCAGGAAGCCCTCTAATCTTGCTGGTGTTCCTGCTTTATGGGTTGAACTCCACATCTTTCTGCTTTGGTCCCTTCTCTTGGGATATTTTCTGGTTTTCTATTATGTCTGGAATGTCAAAACATACAGAAACTCAGAAATTCATTTAAGTTTCATAATTAATTCTTCTATTTTAGTCAAATGAAAGCATTCAAAAGTCAGCTATCTTGTGAACTACAGAGATTGCCTCACTAGGTAATTAAGGTTGCTGCTGCTGCCTATTGTTTACAGATACAAAGCAAAGTACCTTTCAATTTTCTTTCAGTTATCTTCCACATTTTAGGAAAATTTCTGTTCCAGATGGATAACAGCTACTTTTCCATTCAGGACATGCTCCTATTTTGTGTTATTATTGAAACTATTGGAATAAATTGCTCAGAGAAAAAAAAAACAAAACAACTAATTCAAAAGAAGCCTACATCATTCAGCATCTGAATTCTAACACTGCTGTCCTGGTTTACATAAACTTCTGCAGAAAAAGATATTTAATTCTAAGTGGCTTATTCTTGTAGATGGACCTGATGTGGTGTCTAGATCTAAACTGATCTCCATAAAATTAACATGGTGTGTATGTGAATTACTATTACTCAGCCCAAACAGCAGATTTCCAGTTTCATTGTGCACTGTAGTGTATTTATTCTTTAAATGATTGCTAGGAAGATTGTGTACTTAAAGATCCTCACAACAGTTAAGATTTTACCAGTGTATTTTTAGTAGGAAGCTTACTAAAGCCAGAAAATGGCTAATTAAATGGAAATTAAGTAGAAATACCAGTCAAAAGATTTTAAGGGGGTGGTAGACAGGACATGGCATCAGCTTTCAGAGGTGAATGCCCAATCATAAAGAAAGCAAAATCTTTGGAGACAACTAAGGTATGGAAGAACACCCTGTGCCCTAATTTTATGTCTATTTAATGTTCTCACCTTCTCCTTCCAGAAACGTGGATGAAGTTGCAGTGTCTCAAAGACAAGAGAAGAACAAATAGAACCCATCTGAGGGTGTGAGGAGATGACATCCTGACTTGTGAGGAAATGGAGTAGGGTCAGCTGGGATTTGGAAATATTTTGTAACCAGGACCAAAGACTACAGGCAAAATAAGTTCCAGGGTTGCATTTGTCCTTTTCACACATGTTATCATAGTGGAGAGTCATTGTTATCTATGATAATCAGCTTCTACTAATAGCTTTTCTCTTCTTCTACTGCTACCAATAGATGACACTACTCTGAAAGAAATTCTCATTGCCAGTCCACCTTGACTTTGAAGTTTTGTTACCAAATTTCAGCCTGCTCTTTTTGCAAACTTCTAAATTGAGATTGTTTTCTTTGCCTTTTTTTTCCTTCTGGATGCAGCACTAATACTGATAATCACCTCATGGGTCATTTGAGTGCTCTGCTACAAGACATTTTTCTGTTTGTCTTTTAAAAGATTATTTCTCTACTGCTATCATTCTTGTTATGCTATTAACCTTCATTGAGTTGAACAGGAATAACTTTCTATAGGTGTACTGTGTACTTGGCTATTGGATGTACTCACGCATTCCCTCTGAAAGACAGAAAGATAGATATTTTTTCCTGATTTAAAAATTCAGTCATATTTTCATTATTAAGACCAAAGCTAATACAAATAGATCAAAGAGTTTAAAATCAGTGGCTCCATTGTATAGGTGGTCAAACAACTTCGAAAAAACCTCATGTGAAAATTGTGGCTTGAAAAGCTTTAACAGGCAAAAACAATACTTGGATTTCATTTAAACTAATATTTTAAAAGGACTTTGTCATACCAGCCAGTAGGTGGAGATGTAAGTCCAGTAAAAGCAGAAAACAACTATTTGGCAGACCTTGATACAATTGAAGGCTTGTATAATACAACTTAACCGAGGTTAGATTTCTTAATAAGTATTAGATTAGACAGATGAAATCTGTCTGCAGTTAAAGCGCATCTATCAGCCTTCTTTGTCTTACAGCCTAGGGCCAGCTGTGCCTGCAGAGCTTAGGAAACTTTCATATCCAACAAACTATTCATGAAAGTAATCAGGCAAACAGCCAAAGAGGTGATGAAAAACTATAATTTTTAATACACAAATATGTATATTCAAGTATTTTTAAAAACTTGATAAGTATCCCGCTATACCACATTAAAAAAACATGGCACTATAAAAGATATAGTCTCAGGCATTCTAATACTCACATTTTGATAATTTTTGCGTCCTTTTATACCTACAAAAATTATGAGCATGTTATTACCTTCAGTACATATATGAATGTTTTTAAAGTATTACCACTTCCATTAAGACAGTCACAATACTCTGTCTTGGCATTAAAAATTTATTAATCTATTAAATTACCATTATAGGAGCTCATACTGGAAATTGGTTGCAATAGCAATAATACCTTGTGATTTACGAAAAACACAATCACATCTCTTAACATCACTCTTCTGTAGAATAATAATATCCCTATATGTAGCAGAAATGGAAATGTAAGCAAATGCAGCAAGATAAGTGTAAAAATTAAGGCAATATAGTTTATATTCAATGTTTATAATAATTTCTTTGTTTTGGTTATACTGTTTGGTTTAAGGTCAAATGAAAACACCTCTGAAATAACAGGGCCCATATGAGTAGGCCATATCGACTAATTACACATATATGACTGACAACTGAATGCCCTTTGAACAAGTCAAGAACAAAGATTGTGCTTTGAACAGTTTTGCTGTTTAAACTGTCATTCTGTCAAAAAAGTTACTACATGATGGGCTAGGCATTAAAACCTACTGCAAAGCAGAGAGCTGGGGACTTGAAACGTTTTTTGTGGACTGAGAGCTTAGGGTTTGTTCTCCTTCAGGGTCTTTTGAGAGTCTCTTCAAAACCACTGCCCTATGCTCCTCAGACAGTGGTCTGAAAACACTCCTCCAAACTACTTTCTCCCCTGCTGTTTACCTTTTCCCTGGGTATTTTGAGAGGTCCTTCACATGTTTGCAGTGCTTTGAAAAGGAAAATTATTGTTACTGTTCTCCCACTGTGCTCTTCCTGACTTGTCACCATCTCTCCACTCCCAATTCACTGAATGCCCACATGTCATTTCTACTCATGGGAAAACAGAGTGGTTATTTGCCCTAGCATGAAAACACCAGGGAAATTCTGCAGCATCAGCTAAACTTTCTGCTGCAGAACAAGGAGAATGGAGCGCATGGGATCTCCTCTCTCCTTGCAGGCACCTCATTCTCTGCAGGGGGCAAATGGACTTTGGTACTTTCATGCAGTGTGCCTCTTCAGCACTGACAATAACACTGATCTACCATCTTAAAACCATCAGAAAACATCACAGGGGTCGATTTTCCAAATAATTCACCTGAAGAGATATTTCTGTGCTGTTTTCCTACCAACAAAAGAGGTACATTTTGAAATGAGTAAAGCTTATACAAGAATCTTACTCCCTGACAAAGGACACTGTCTTTGGCAGTTTATCAAAGATCTAATGTCAACTCTTTTGAGTCTCATTTGTTCCTGGTCTATCAAGAGACATGCATAGCATTTTATAAATAACTAACAGAGCAAATTTCAGAGTGTTTATCTTAATTTTCACTTCACAGATCAGAGGAGGCATTTACCTCTGCCTCTTGACAAAAACTTTTCTTCCAGCGGCAAGAATGATATTTTGGTTACTTACATGGAAATTAAACAGATGCTGGTTTTTGTCTGGGGATAATTCAGAATAAGGTGCTCATCAGGTCGATACCTATACTGAACTCTCCTAAGACTGTAAACAAAATAGCCACTTTTCTCACTCAAGTCTGAGATAAATAATCTGAATCACAGATAAACTGCCAGTTTAATTCAGTTTTTAACTGGGTTAAAAACTGCAGAAATATGGAAAGTACATAATTGCTGTCACAGAGGTGTAAAACCTGCTGATATCCAATAACCTAAAATCAAAATGGAAATTGTCTTGAGATCATCTGCAGACATTGCCCTGTATCTGATTCAGTTCAATGTTGCATTAAAATCTGCAGGGTGCAATTCAGCACCTCCATGGAGTGGAGGGCTTCGTGCATAACTGGATCAGATTGGATCATGTACCCATGGAGTCCTAGATCTTGATCTCAAGGCTGGAAACGGACCTGAAGTGCAAGCTGCTATTGTGCTGTCAATCAGATGCCATCTACAGGATGTGGAGGAATTCTTTGGTACCATTTTATAAAGGTTTGCTTAGCAGGAAGTTGACAAATTTTTAAGGGCCACAGAGTATTTTTTAAGGGCCACAATGTATTTCTGGCTGAGAAAATGGATTGTTGGAAAGCCAGGAGCTAAGCATGTCTCACTTTCTGGCATGGACCAAGCAGACATTATTATAATCAGAATTTGGAACAGAATTTGCCATTTGCACAAACCTCAAGTAAAGCTCAAGTAACATTGCAGTAGGCTGTAAACAACTGGAGGGTTAAGCAGAATTAAAATCTTAGCAAATTGGAGAAGTGAAATAAAGAAAGGAAAAATAGATAAAATTCCAAATGTGCAGATACAAAATATCACACTGATCTATGGATAATGAAGACAGATCACTCTTTTGGACACAGAACTTGAAATAGATATTAATATAAATGCCTTGCCTTTACACATGTAAAATCTGAATTACAAGAGGAGGATGATGAATACTTGGCTAGATACCAGTTCTGCAGAAAATGATGTGCAGGTTATACCAGAGCACAAGCATGGCATGAATCAATATTGTCAAGGAAATGTAAACAGGAACATAGTCTCTGAGAGAGGCAAAGGTAAGACTTTTGCTGGTGCTGTACACTCTCAGGATGGAAACAGTCTGCAAAGGGGCAAAGATAATCATCAGAGACCCAGGAAACATTATTTATTAAGGGAGGCTGAAGGAAAGAATGTAATTTACTTGAAAATGAACAATGAACTTATCCGAGTCCTCAAGTACTTAAAAGCCTCCTGCCCTATGTACAGAGTATGTGATTTAAAATTTGAAAGGGTTAAAGCTGTGGCAGGAAAGTTTCTGATTGGATATTGTAAGAATAGTATTGAAACACTGGCTATATACAAATTTCTTTCCTATCTCCTCCCTTTTCATGCTTCCAGCACACATTGCCTTGGCAGCCTAATTTTTTCAGAGTAGAAGCCAGACAAATCTCTTTACCTCAGGGCTACACCAAGATAGCTGGACAGGCAGAATTATTCCATGTAGAGTCAAAAAATTCAGAAGGTATATATTGGCAAGTGAAGCTGCTTTTATGTCATGCTTAGTTGATCACTGCCTCTGAAAAAAGAACTGTGGGCATTGGAGGAAAGCACTGTGATACTGTGGAGCTCCTGCAGACCTCACAGAGCAAGGGGCAAATGATACATATATCCCACTCTGGACAGATGCTAAAGGGCCAATGAGCGTGTATGGAACTTGCATCAATGTACAGGTCTGAAAGTGGTTTGGCACAGATCAATCCCATAAAATTGATTGGTTCAGCCTTTGTGCTTCCTTCTGTTGGAAGCAACTGCAGCACTAGATCAAGGTTTCAGACAGCAGTAGTTCATTCTTTAAATAAACCACAACAACCAACTGGATGCAGAGGTTGCTCCCATATTTATGCTGATAAACACTTATCAAATGTAAGAGAAGGCTGTTGGTATTCTCTTTCTTAGAACCAATAGGTGTCACCAAATTCTGCATGAAAGTTCTAGAGAAAATGACTTAAAATATATATAAATAAGAATAGAAAGAATTGCTTTAAAAAGGTGATTTATTTTCCTTTATGGAAAACTGCTCAGATATGATTTTATAATTTTGAAAGTGAAGCCATCTGTATCAACAGTATGGTGATAGTTTTAAATAGCTCACCTGTACACACTGAGCAACATAGCTCTGTCTTCTTCTTGGCCACCATCCTAGTCTTTTTTTATGTAAAGACATATTAAAATCATGCCCAGAAGCTACTTAATTTTCTAATTACTGACAGTATTCATGACCCATTCTATGAATCTGCCCCAGCATATGGGCATATAGACTGTCAAGCTCCAAAGTTAATACTTGCGTGAAGTAGCAGGCTAACAGCTTTAGAAGCATTATACTCAAGATGTTTATATTTTTATGCTAAATATGATGCCCCAAGTATTAAAGAAAATTGAAAATATGAGTTTAGGCATTAGGAACAAAATTAGTACTCTTTTCTCTTGGGTGGCATGAGCCACAATGACCATTTCAGTGAAAGGTTGTGTATCAAATGTGTATCTATCCAATTCAACTAGCATGTAAAACTTGATTAGTGATTGATTTCCTTGAATGAAAATTAAAATTAAACCAGCAGTAGCTTTTTATTCTTGTTTTTTTTTCATTCTGACACTCTCTGTAGAGTTCTCTCCTCTGTAGTTGCCCTCAGAGAAAATATACTGGTTGTACAGAACCTCTTCACTGAAATTCTATCAAAGGTAGGAGAAACTGATTCAATATGAGCATATGCATAGTCACAAATTCTGTGTTAGTGTCAGTATCTCTCATTGAAAAAAATTCTGAGATTTCAAGGGGCCATGGGTGGATGACAGTTTGCAAAAGCTATTTTTATATCTACTATTGTTATCTCCACTAGCAGTCTTTTACAGACCATAGCTTGTTAAAACAATAAATCAAGACTGTAACTTACACAAACTCGCACTGGTTGGAGACTGCTTCACTGTAGAATAATGCCTTTGCATAAAACTTTCCTATTGCACAGTTCAAAACAGTAGATTTTACTCAGGCTTTAAAAAAATAGATGATTGTTTCTGGTTGTATGAGGTTTTATGAATATGTTTATAGGGAGAAATCAGCCATAAAAGACATAGGCTATAAAGCACTGGGAGCTATAGAACAGAAATCATTGTCCAAAGCACTTTCTGAACTCCAGGAAACGATAATAAAATTGTAAAAGTACTTGTCAGATTTGAAATGCAGTCTTAGCAAAGACTTTCTTTGCACCAACATGTTGTAAAAAATATGTATTTAAATACTGAAGTAAGGAGCTGCAGAAAAAGAGTATTTCTGAGAGTATATCAAATTCAAATAAAAGAGCATCCAGATGACAGTTTGCAAAATAATAATGTGATTTTAGGTATGCAATTCAACAGAAAATGACAAGTAACCTTCCAATCTTACAAACAAATAGCTACATTAAGGTCATAAATTACATTCAAGGTTGATAGCTTGTGATGCAAGGGAAAAGAAAAATGTACTGATCACCCAATTTTATCCCTTGAGCATGTCCAAAATTTTACCCAAAAGTACATCCATTAAACCTAAGTGGCTCCTATTACTGTGAGAGTCTTATGATGGTGGAGTGATTATATTTCTATACTATAAACAGGAAACTCAGTACAGGAACTAAAATATCAGATCTTATGAAGTTGTTTCTACTTGCTTGAATAGCTCAGTATTTGCAAAACCACTGTCCCTAGTCCTTTGCTAGAGTTACATGACTCTTCAGCTTTGTCTCCCCTCAGGGAGGTCTGGAGATCACAGCTCTACTTTGGAAGACAGAGAACTCTTGGAGAGTAGGGAGTGGCCACACACCAAAACACTTCTAACTTCCTCAGGAGTGCTAGGAGTGCTAGGAGTCTTGGCATCCAGTAAATTGCACAACACTTTTCTCATTGGTTTAATTTTCCATCTTGAGCTGCAATTCAACAGCAGTGTTGTTAGGTCTCACCTGCACCTTTCTCTCCTTCCTGAATCATAGTTACACCACCATAAAACTGCTCCAAGGAGCTCTGCAGCCCCTTCCAAATTTTTTTAGTTGAATCGATGTTTCCTTGTCTGGTTAAAAGTATGTTGCAACTGGCATGAAACTGCTATCAGTTTTAGGATCAGGCATTGATAACATGAATTGATGTAAGTGTTGCCAGGAAATAAAGAGCAGCCCTCCCCAGTAGGCCCGAGCATATCAAAACTCCACTTTGAACTTCCACAGAGCTTTTAGCTCAGACAGGGTATTAAATCTTATTAACTGACAAGCTGTATATCACAGTCCATTACAGTAACAAGGTTATCCTGTTAGTTTAAGTGGCGATTGCTTGGGTTAGGCAAACTCTGCTGGAGACCAGAGTGCCCCATGGAAAGGAATAGCCCCAGAGGAGCATGCTCTTGGGCAAGCTCTCAAACCTCTGCTGTGACAGAGGAATGAACCAGCAGGAGATGGTAAGCTAAGATGACCCTTGCCACAAAGCAGATAAACATCTCTAGTCCTCCCTGCTTATAGACTAGAATAAAACCTCCCAAGTGATCTCAAATTCTGCTGAATGATCACTGATCCTAAGATCAAAACAGCGAGCATCATCATGACATCCACAATTGTCTGACAATTTCCCACCACGCATCAAAACAACAATTTGAGTTGTTTGCACAATCCCAGATGCAGCAAACAGCATGAAGCACCCTTCAGAGTATATTCACGTATTTGTACACAAATTGCAAGACAAAAATCACTACAGTCATTGTGATGATCTGCAACTGGAAGAGATCAGTTGAATGGAATATAAAACCTCTGTTGTTTCTGTGGCACATGAAAAAGGGAAATCAAGGAGTTCACAGACAGTGTCTGGATGAGGAGGCAACCTTATTAGAGAAGTCCAGCTTTCATGCCATGCTATTCCTTCCATACAAGGATTCAATACATCCTGAAAAATAGTCACACACATCTTTCCAAAAAATTGCTAATCTTAAAAGCTACATGATATCCATTTATTGAATAGCTGTTAAACTTTCCTATATGCTACAATGAGCATAGAAAAATATCCAATAATTCACATGGGAGCTTTGACTGAAAATACATTTTATATGGCTGCAGTTCAGTTCAGTTAAACCTATGGGAAATTTGGCATGGCCAATGACAAACTCTATGTGAACCAAACTGATAAAATTTGTGCATGAATGCTGCCTAATCCAAGTGCAGTTACAAATTTGTCATATTTGTCCCCCATTGGTGCTAGTACATCATTTGTACCTGAATTTGACTCTGGAAGCCTGTGAGAGTGTTTTACAGTCTTAAAGTCATAAACATCAAGCCAAATCTTGGTGTAAAGCTACTGGTTGTGAACAATTGCAGAGGGCCTGAGAATGGGTGAGAATGTACATCAGAAAAAGCTGAAAGCTGCAGTGAAGCTCCAAGTTCTGTCACAGCAAAGGATGGGGATTCCACCCAAGTGGCAGTGCAGGTACAGGAACAATAGATTATGATTATGACTACACTCACACCAGAAATGGATGAGAATATCTCTTTTTCACAAGAGGGATTTTGATCTAGAAGATCATGTTGAGATAGATGGCACTCAATGGGAGAGCACCTGGTCAAAACTGACTATAGTGGAATACAATTGAAAAAAAATTAAAATGCGGGAAAAGATTAATTCCAGAGCACTTGCTGAGCTGGCATTGGAGCTTAGTAAGATTCGTGCTCCTGTCACATCAAGACCCTACCTGTCAGCACTTCAGCTGGTTGTGTCAGCTGCAAACACACTGCTGGTGTCTGCTGCAGCAGTACTTTGATCATGTGCAGATGGAAAGCAAATGTACCATGCAGATAACACAACAACTGCTCTTAGGTCTTCTGTAGTTTCATCTGGTTCTATGTACATTATTTCTTAGGCTGATGTGACCTTTTCTGCTTCACACATATACTGAGTTGGCATTTTAAGTGAGGGGAAAAACTCATCAGCACACTTTGGATCATGTATCCATTATTTGCTGGTGTTTTACTAAAAATGCTGGCAATTTTCCAGTTCATTAGGGATCATCTCAGATCTGACTCTGCTGGCAAGAAATAAAACTATTATGATACCAACAGTAAAATATTTAACCTAAATAAAAAAAAAATCCCTACTGCTTACAAAATAGTAGCATAATAATTATGGTGCTGGCTAAAGCAATTTCTAGTTTTAGTGCATATGTACCTAAAGGAAAACTGTTCTATATCTTTTATTCCACAGAAGCTGTCTTGGTCAATTAAGCTACTGATAGGCAAAACAGTTTGCAATGTTTACTATATTTGTTGTAAGCAAGGTATTAAAAACTTGAGGATTCAGCAGAGAAGGCCCTAGGAGAGAAGCAGTACTGTCTTTGTAATAGAAAATAATCTTTCCCCTAAGCAAAATTCATACTGATTATTTAAGACATATCTATTCCCATTTGCCATTTTAGGCAGAGGTGCTTTTAAGCCAGCATATTGTCCTAGCTCAGCCAGCCTTCAGTCCTGCTGGCATGTGTGGGGACAGACACGATGGCTCCTTGTGCAATGCTGCTTTTCCAGCTGCATCGCTCTGATGCGCATCCTGTTATGGGGAAAACAAAGGAAGACTCTCACTGATTTGTGTAAGAACTGGGAAGCCTTTCCACCTGACAACCACTCAGATTACAAGAGATTTATAGGCTGCACTGTACTATATGTTGTTCCTTGAGAAGCCATGAATCTGCCTGTGTCATATGCTGGCAGGGCAAGGTGGGTATCAACTGCTGCCATGCTGACTGGAACAGCAGCTCATGCAAAACCACCACATCTATTCTATACTGCACAACATCTCATCTTTCTAGAAGGTTTCCTATGAGAGATTCCTCTTCAGCCCTCTCTTGTCTTTGTGACAAGGTTCTACAAGATGCATACTACAAACAGCAAATGTGAAACAACTGATAAGCAGCCCTGTAGCTATGCTGGCAATACAGAAGTTCTACTTATGCGAACTTTGAATGCTGAACCAAATTATACAATGGTTACTTTCAGTAAGTGCCAAGAAACTACAACTGCTCAGAGGACCAAGAAGACTTAGAGTGATGGAAGATCTAGTAGCTCTGGAGTATTACGTGATTGCACTAGCTGCATCTATGTTGTGGAGCAGTGTAGCAGGGCATCTCACCCCTCAGAAGATATTATCTGTGTCTTGTTAGCTGGTGAAATAACTCAGGGTGTCTTGCCCTTCACAAGAGCTTGCCAACTGGTGAAATAACTCAATCAAGACAACTTGTTTTGCAGTGCCTTTTTTTTTGACGCCATGAAAAAAATGCTTCCAGCTGTCAATAGTTATCTCGCTGTGGAAGTGAGATCTGGAAAGAGAAGCTGGAATTTCTGACTGACAGTTCACTTCACAAACTATAAAAGCTTCACCAAACTTTCATAAAGCAAAGATCTTCTACATGTTCCCTGGAAGTGTGTGGGGCTTCCTCCCTAAAGCTGGGATGCCTACTTTATGGTTACTGTCCCGGGAGCTGAGTGAAAGCACTCGGTCCACTATATTATTTTGATGGTAAATTACATTGACTCTTAATCTATACTAGTTCTTTGCTAGCTTTAATATATTAAATATATTAAATTTAAACTGCTGCCAAAATTCTGAGGTTTACCTGAATCTCCCACCTGATCAGTAACAAGTGCTCACATTGGCACCTGATGTATTCATTGGCACTTATGCTAATGTAAGATGAAGACTGAAGGGCATGGATAGAGATAAGTAAAAAGGAACAAGTAGAATAATGAAAATGAGCCCACAAATGTCACAGTTACCTACTCCTCCCTGCTGGTCATTCCCTGGATATTAGCATCAGAGACACAGTTCTTCTGTTGCTATTGTTTCCAGGTTTTGCTTTGGGAAGGGGAGTATGCTGAGATTTAAAACTGCCATAACCTACAGTGTGGGGGTTCAGCCAGGGCTAATGAGTGTCAGAGCCTGCCCCACTGGCAGCTCTGCTGGGATGTGCCTGTGTGAGAGACCTGGAGGCTTTTCCACATCAGAACTTTGTTGGTCTATCCTTTCTCTTTTGAAAAAGATCCTTACATGATCCAAGCTGATCCTTACATGAGAATAATTATAAGAAAAGATAAGAAAAAAGGATGTACTTTTGTGAAAAGAAGATAATTTCTGTGAATGAGCTGATCTCTACAATACTGGGATCAGAGGCTGTCTTACTTAAAACTATTTACAAATCATCTTGACACTGTTCAGGTTTGACAGCTCTGTGTTTAAGTTACAGCACTGCATATACAGCAGCCATACCACCACTTATGAACAAAGCATCTGCTTGGCATAACATGGACTCAACTGCCGATGCATATGTTGCATCAACCTCCAGCAAATAAAATATTAAATAAAGTTTCTGTGAAATAAATAAAATATATGTCATCGCAATCACTTCTTGTCTGATACTTAACTTTAAGTATGTGTTTGTCTCTTATGTACAGTCACTGAGCCAGGTTGTGTTTCCAGGCACAGGTTGCGAATTCTGCAAATTGTTGCCTTGATCTTTTTCCTACCTTTCAGGTGTTATAAACCTGTATAAAAGCTGTTTTCTTCTACTACCCTTCATTAGCAGAAAGCAGATTACATGGAAATGTCTGGTCTGGGGTTCTGCCACAGTTACATCTTTTGCTTGCCCTTCTTCATGTTCCCACTCTTCCCTTTATCGCTACTTACTCAAAGGGGTCGCTGGGATCAGCTCTCTGGAGCTCTGGAGGAATCGGTATTCTTTTGTAGTACATTTCCCAGTCAAAAGCTCCTCGCATGGCATCCCCCGCCTGTGCCTCGTAGCCAAAGTGATTGTGGTCAATGACATCGATCATAGGACACACGATGGTTTTGTGGTTAAGTGCAATCTGGTCTGAAAAATGAAAGTAGAAAATAAGAAATGGCATGTCTAGTCAAGCCATCTATCGTATTACTGCAAAGTGAATCCCACAGGTTTCTCATGTCTGAAGATTGTTTGCTTTTTGCCCTATGCCCCCCCCCAGTAATTTAATTTTTCAAATCTGTATCAAACCTTTATTTAAAGTAGAATTAATGCAGTTGGGCAATGATTAGAAGTATTTATGGTCCTTTAAAGGGAAGCACATGCCTGTGAGGCCCACAGGAGTCCAGTCATCTGTATCTCTCTCACATTGCTACTCTGAGCTGTCCACAGTCTGTCAGCTATGGAACAAGCCAGCAAGCAAATGGTAAAAATACTCCTTTATCTGTGGGGAGTGTGTATGAGTAGCCCCTGCAAGAGAGATTTATTCCTAAATGTGAACCTTGGCCCTTGTGACCATTTAGTCACTGTTTCTGTCACTGTGGTGTGCATCAGCTTTGAAATCAAATGCTCCAAATTAAAGGCAAACTCCAACACAAAGAGCAAAACAGGGCTTGTGTCCTTTTTTTTGTGCCAATCTTTGAGTTAGAAAGAAAGCTCCACAGTATTATTCTTACCTGCTTTCTAAAGAAACAAATTTAGTTTTGCTTTAAAAAGAAAATTAGAACTGTGAGACTAAATCAAATTCCCATCTCTAGCATAAGGTCAGCTGAGCCTGAGTCTGCTTTGGTGAATCCTATTGCTTAATCCTATAGAGTTCCTCTGAAAAGAAAGACAAGTAAAGAAGATAGGCCAACATCAAGAGCCAGGAAGAATAAAGGTTTGAAATGAGGAAATACAGAAAAAACCTATAGCTGTGTCGACATGAAAGGACAGTAAAAAACTACCTATGAATCCTCAAAAAATCCCTAAGATCTTAAAATTCCAAGTATAATAAAGCTAATAAAGCTTTTTCTCCAAATGGCAGCTTAGACCCTTTACATTATTTAGTACATTTTAGGGCCTTAGAAAACATTTTTTTTCTTCTTTTTTTTTTTCTTTTGGTTTTGTTGTTTAGATTTCACAGATGCTTAATAATACCCTAAAAATAATCAGAGGGCTGAGTGTGGATTGAACACTTAGATAGGAAGGAAGGTAATATTGGTAAAATGATTAATAATACTTGGAAGATTCTGCTTTCATGCTTCTGAGGGACTGGAGTTAAGAAAAAAAGATTATTTTCACAAAATATCTGTGTCTTTATATTTATTTGCAGTAGTTTAAGTTTAGAAACACTGTCCAAATCAGGGATCAATGCTGCTAGTGAGAAATTACTGTGACTGGAAGTTCAGCAAGGTTTTCCATCCTTATCCTTTAATAGTGAAATAAATCTAGAGCACAGGTTCTCACAAAATTCTAGGAAACTCATCTCAGAGATAATGGCTGCATTACTGTTGCTATTGCCAAATATAATTACATTCACTGGCACACTGTACAGTGTTATCTGTGATCATTATATAAAGTCACTTTTACATAATCACTTTCCTGTGATGGCCCTTCTAATAGTTATAGGGTTTATAACAATCTGTCTCTGATCCCCCCCTTATAAATTGATTGGAGTAGAGAACTAAATGGGATTGATTTGTCTGGAGCAGGTCAAAGGTAGACTCATAATGCTTTAGCATCCTTCTCTTCATCTTTAAAAGCTTCTGTCCTTAAATACACTGAAGGATTTGAAGTCTCCAAGACTTCAATATGCAGAGATAGTCAGGGAGAAATTTATTTCATCAATGCTCAAGCTCAATCCCAGTCTTCATTTCTGAAAGTCTCAAGAATTCTGCAAGTATGATGATGCATACCTGCCTGTTTTAGTATGTTTCTGCAGAACTTCTCAGCCTCCAAAATATTTTAGAGATGAGGAACCACAGGAAAATCTTGACTTTTGATGAAAGGTGTTTGTAGTTGTGCACACCAAAAGACAAAGTAACCAAACTTGCAGCCTCAATGTTTCCTTCAATATGCTTAAAACAATGAATTTTGCATACATACTACTTAGGCTTAAATGTAGTCCCAGTTTGAATTTAGGAAACAGAAAGAAAAGGCTGCAGGGCTAACTCACACAATTTCACAAGTGTGGTGGTATCACAGACTTACATATGCAAATGTGCTGCTGCCTTTTTTAGCCACTGCTCTTTCCTCCACCTGCTCTTAATGCCAGACACTGAAAGCCACACTTGAAATGCTTTACAGTTTCTCTTCCATTGCCTTTACTCCTCATCCCCTTACAGATTCCTACTGGTCTGAAAATATCCATGCATTATTTCGCTGTATATATGCTTCATTTAAAGAGAAGAACAAACGGATAAGCATCACTGTACATGCAGAACAAGAGGGAATTGCTCAGAGCTTTCTCTCAAGAAATTTTAACCAATATATACATATATATTTGAATTTAGCACTTTTAGAATCAAGCAGAGTAAGCATATATGGCAACAAACAGAAGTTTTCAACATTGGATGAGTCACTATCTCAGAAATATAAGTTTTATCTCTATGAGAAACAGGTACTCTTAATTTCAAGTGCATGTTTCAAACTGGGCTGGATAAAGTAACAGTGGCAAATTGCAAATACTCTTATTTTTGCAAATTTTCAACGCAAATATTTTTATTGTCATACTTAAATACTTGATTAAAGATAGTGACAACATTTGAGTGACTCAGCAACTGAGTTGCCATAAGTAGTTGTACCCTCAGTTTCTCCACTGCCAAGCAATACATCATATACATGCTGTGAAGATGGATAACAAGCACGTGTTTTGATAACTTGCTAAGCATAAACTGAACATGATACATTTTTAATTCTCAGTCAGGAAAGGAATCTGTTTTAACAAACCTACTTCTGGTAGCCTATGTCACCACTGATCTACAGTCCATCTCTGCTCTTACTGCTCCTGCAGCAACATCAGCCGAAGGAAATACGTGCCTGCACCTTTCTGTTTTGCCACTCAAGTTTCTTACCTGCAATAACTGTGTAACTGTGACTTCACACTGCACTAAACTGTCAACTGCTGGAGCTCAAGTCACATCTTTCCTTCTGCTGAGGATTGACAACAAACAGCAGTGTTTGCCAGCCTTTTTACATCACTGCCTACTTAGTGAGCTTCAGTTAAAACTCTTTCATATCTCAGAGTGTCTTATCTAAGCTTAAGAGCCCATTTAAGCAAAGAAATAAACTAAAAAAACCTTAAAGAAATTAAAGGCATTTTATACCCATTTTTAAAGAAAATAAAACAAAGGACTGCAGCTGAAAACAACTGTGGCTCAGCTCCACAAAGCCATTTAGATACCCTAAAAGTACTGAAATAACTCAGTCTTCCTTTGGTCTAAAAGCTGATAGTTAACTCTGAAAACATAAGTTAAATACTTAAATAGCTCTGAGAATCATCTTTAAGTGATGGCTCTTCGTTCCTCATTCCCCTCCCCAGCCTCTAACTTTCAAGGTCTTATTTGGAACAAAACCTGGCTTGGAACAGTGGAAACTGCTGCCCCTCTCAGCAAAGACTGCCAGTCCAGAGCAGGGCTGAACCGTGTACTTGTTGAGGATTTTTCACTATACGTGCCAGATACAATCAGAGCTAAACCAGGGCAGCTTCAAAGCAATAAACACTCAACATGTCCTCTGTTATGGTTTCCCTGAATGACTTTCAGTCACATGCAGTGCTGAGTGAATCACAAAATGTAACTTCTGATGAACACTTGGAAACATACATTAACTTTACTATTATTAGTAGCCAGGTGTCACCTGATTTCAGTATAGTAAATATTTGCCATCTAAAGATTATAAAAAATTTCTCTCATTCCTTTAGAAAAACAAGGCACAGGGAAAGTATACTAGATGTGTATTCATTGTTTGTACTTTATCTAATGCTCTACTTTTTCTTCCAAAATAAAATAGATTTGATTTTGGGCTTAAGTATTCCTAAAGACTTATTTCTAGGTCTCTGGCTGGCTGGTTATCTACAGATATTCTACTATATGTGCAATGAGAAAGATCTCATTCCTCTTGAGAATTGAGGGGCACTGATGCAGTTGCTCTCATCTTTCCAGTTTTCTGATTTGAGGCTGAGGGTTCAATACCTAGCTGCAACCTGGCTGCAATTATGAATCCTTTGTTGCCATTCTATTTATTTTTCAGTTTTTACAGGGTGAAATCTAGCTAGATGTATGGAACAGTTTATCTCATGTGAGATCACACAGGCTAGAGGATCAGCCCCAGCCAGAACGGGTTTATGAAAGTCTGGTCCTGCCTGACTAACATGATCTTCCATAAGCAGGTAACCTGCCTAGTGGATGTGGGGAAAGGATGTGGATATTGTCTACCTGCACTTCAGTAAAGCCTTTGATACTGTCTCTCACAGCATCCTCCTAGAGAAGCTGGAAGCTTAGAAAGGTGCACTCTTCACTGGATAAAAAAGTGTCTGGATGGCCAGCTGTCCTGGTTTACAATTCAAAATGTATTCTATCACCATCTGTTGAAACAAGAGAAGGGCTGATCCTTATCTCTATGGGAGATATTTTCTATTAATGGGCCACTAAGCCCCACTGCTTGACTGATAAAATTACATCATCCCACTGGGAGATGCTCCAGCCACGGGGAGGAGCCATGCCTTTCCCACCTAAATAAAAACTGAGATTTAGAACACCAGAGCGGCCTTTTCCCCTGGGTTCCAGAGGAGAAAACCAGGCCTTTCCACATCATCACTGGACCTTCGGAGGAAAACTGCACCTTCTACAGGAGCACTGCTTCAACAGAACCACATCTGTCATCCAGGAGGACTGCAGCCACCATTTAATCAGGACTGCAGCAGCACCCTGATTGCCAGGGTGTCAGGTTGTATTCTGACTCTGTCAGTGGTCTTATTTTGTATTATTGCATGTATTCTATTTTTTCCTATTAAAATTGTATTACTGACTTGAAGTCTCACTGGTTTTGCTTTTCCAAACCAGTACACCAGCCCAGAGAGTGGTGGTGAATGAAGTTAAATCCAGCTGGTAGAAGACTGGGAGTGTTGTTCCCCAGGGAACCAGTACTGGGGTCAGTATTTTTTGACATCTTTATTGATGATCTAGATGAGGGGATCCAGTGCACCCTCAGTCAGGACGCAGATGACACCAAGTAGGATGGAAGTGTCAATCTGCTGGAGGGCAGGAAGGCTCTACAGAGGGATCTGGACAGGCTGGACCAAGAACTGAGGCCCTTGGGTCCTAACAACCCCATGCAGCACTATGGGCCTACAGATGCACATCTGGGAAGCTGCCCAGAGGAAAAGAGCCTGGGAGTGCTGATTGACAGTGGCTGAACATGAGCCAGCTGTGCCCAGGTGCCTGAGAAGGCCAATGGCATCCTGGCCTGGATCAGCAATAGGGTGGCCAGCAGGAGCAGGGCAGAGATTGTCTCTCTGTACTCAGCACATCAAGTGAGACTGCACATCAAGTCCTGTGTTCCATTCTGGGCCCTGCAACACAGGAAGGACATTGAGGTGCTGGAGTGTGTCCAGACAAGGGCAATGGAGCTGGGGAAGGCTCTGGAGCACAAGTCCTGTGAGGAGCAACTGAGGGAGCTGGGGTTGTTCAGCCTGGAGAAAAAGAGGCTCATGGAAGACCTTATCACTCTCTACAACTGCTTGAAAGGAGGTTGTGGTGAGGTGGGGGTCGGTATCCTCTCCTAGTGATAGGACAAGAGGAACTGGCCTCAACTTGGATTTTTCTCTGCTCCTTTATGACATTTATGCTTCACATGAAGACATAGAGATTATTTATAAAAATGCAGATGTTGTGGTTGAGGGCAAGGGGGTAACAACTGGAACAACTGTACGCATGATTTGATATGGAAGCCAAGAAGGATAACAATTTGGAATTTTGTGCATTATCTTATTACCAATCTGAAAAGAAATTATTTAATAGTATTTTTCTTGGTCTCTACTGATAGCTCATTAGAAGAACAGCACATGCTGCTGCAAACGCTGTATCAGCTTACTGTGTGGCCCAAGAGTCCTAACAACAGAATTAAAGGAACAATAACCATTAATTAGCAAAACCATAACCTTCTGTGTACTTACAGTAGACTTTTTTAATGAATACAAATTTCTTTATTAGGGAACTCAGAAATTTTCTTTGGTTATGGTAGCAAAAAGCACTCACTTTGCAAAGCATATATACTTTGCATGTAATCAGGTGTATAGAAAAGAGAACATTATTTCCTGAAGTGAAATCCTAGACTACAACAATTGATTCTTTCCATTCCTTTAACTAATGGAGCTTTGCTGGCTGCAGCTGGAATGCAGTAAAGCAGTCAATAGCAAATCATTCTTTCTGAGGTTCCTGTTGTGAATGTTATTACTATTGGATTTAACACTGAGGCCTTGGATATATTTACAGCAAAAACTATTTTAAAGCAATGTGTAAAACTAGGAAGGAGTACAATACCTTCATAACAAACCTTTTCAGGTGTATAGTAAGGACATAGCATTATACTAGATATAGCAATGCATTTAGTAGTATTAATAATAAAATAAATTGTAACTATTATAAGCTAAAGCAATACTGCAAGATTTTACAAATTCTTTAGTTTCAGGAAGCAAAATGCAGCTGCTCACATTTCTTGGAGTTCTCTCTCATACTGACAACTTCAGACAGATCAGAACTGCAGCAGAACTCTGAACACTTTGATACAGTGTATGTCCTGATAACTGTGGGACATAACTTCAATTGTTGGTTGTATGTTCTGATTTTAATGTCTGATGAATGCTCAAGCACTTACTAAGCAATGGTGGCAGCCAATTCACGTTGACTTCGCAGTGGGAATCCAGAAATGTCAAGACTTCTCCTCTAGCCAGCGAGGCTCCCAGCAGTCTGGTCCGAATGAGCCCTTCTCGTTTCTTGGTACGCACAATCCTCACCTTGGCAAAACGCACCATGTATTCCTCCAGCTTCTCTTTCAAATGTTCTAGAAAGAAGGGCGAAAAAAGTGTCAGTGGTGCCAGGCCTGGAGAAGCCAACAGAAGGACAGGTTGGTGCACAACCTGCAAGCTCCTTATCTACTTCTATCTCTAGTCACTTCAAGTCCTCCAAGCTCTGCCACAAATCCTCCTGAGATGGTTCAGAAAGTGCAAATATTCTCTGTTTTATCACACAGAGGAAGACACTGACACTCTGCTGCAGTTGCTACTGGCAACCTGCCACCCACAATATAATGGCCAAAACAGCTGCAGGATATTCATGCATTTTCTGGCTCCTGCAGCCCAGGGCCATATAAATATTCTGGCTGTGTCATTTTATAAACAATGTGCTTTCCAAGCCAGTTTCCTATATCAACATATTATGAAGAACTATGCATGGAAATAAATTTAAAAAATAAAACTAGCACAATGAGGTTGTTTTTGTAATGGGAAGAGAAACAGAAATGAAGAAAGATCTTAATAGTTAGACACCAGCATGAAGCACAAGACAGCTGACTTCCTAATAAAATTAGACTGCAAATGTAGAGTAGTTCATAGGTTCTCTGAAAATCTGGTTCTGTTTGTATTGCAAAACATCATCATTTGGAACATTTTTTCTTCTGACAAAAAGCGCACACTAAGAATCATAAAAAAAACCCAACAACAAAAAAACACCCTACAGTTTTGCCTCTTCCTAAATACATCTAAAACACAAGTCCTGATCTTTTGTTTTTGGTATAACACCTCAGCCTGCCACTCATTACTTTGGAAAATGATGATAATTTAATTAATCGGGGAAAAGGGAGAGAAAACCTTAGTCTCCAATAACTAAAACTGTTGATAAGCTATATTTAGTGATGCTAAGGATTGCAAGCTAAGTCTCATGGAAATGGCTTTGTCAGGTTATGCTTGCTTCTGATATCAGCTACTAATTCTTTGGACTTTTATGGACAACACAGGCCTTGTTCCTATTCTCACATTACAAATTGCAAGAAGTTTGCTGCGGACTAGCCAAAAGGATTTCCATTTAGCAGTATCCTGGAGTATATAATGCTGACACACAAATTTAAAGCAATGAGAAAACAAGTCACAGCACAGACAATACAGGCTCTTGTGTAAAAATAAAATTAAGCTCCAGTCTCTTTTCATCTGTTTTTTTTCCTAGCTGACAAAGCTACCTGCAGATTAGGAAGAAGTAGAACACTGATGTGTATTTAGCGAAAGAGTACTACATGGGATGGTCCTCCATCCTAAGGAATCCTGATGCACACTGGCCCAGAAGAGGGACTGGGAACATCACACTTCAATGATTACAAAACAGGTTGGGGCTTCTGGAAGGAGAAACTCAACACTCTGGTGACATCCTGAGTCAAGAAAGAGGTTTGTACTCATAATTCTGCCTGGGAGAAGTATTAGATCAAGTGAGGAAAGCCAAGTCTGAGACAAAAAATAACAAATAAAAAAAACCAAAAACAAACAACAAAAAAACCCAAAAAAAACCCAAAAAAAGAGAATAATATTCAGATAAATATAGAAAGATTTTGTCTTTTATGCTGTAGAATATACATCTAAATTCCCAAATAAGAAGGAAAGGAATATCCCTTTTTCCATCCCGTTTCACTATTACATACTCAATAAAATCCCAACAGAAACAATGTCAAAAGATGTTCTGTGTCTTGAATGGTGGGTTTTGTATGACCAATCATATTCACAGGACAAGGCCTGTGTGCTACTCTGATTCATTTTAGCTACCAGCTACACTTCAGTTTTGTGACTGAACTGAGGTTTATTCAAGCCCTGGATCATTTTGTGCCCACAGGCAAGACTGTTTAAAGTGTATATTTATTGAACTGTTTTTCTGTTTTTATGAGCTCCATTGAGACTATTCCCATAGCACAGGAATATAGAAGGAGGGAAATAGACCTTAAAAACAAAGATACAAAGACCTTGCAGGTAATATAAGAAAGTCTGTTAGGGCTGTCAGTCTAGATGTTTTTCTATATTGTAAATTGTATCATCTAATATCTATGAAAAGTGAAAAAGCTCCAAAGTGACAGGTTATTACATATTTCCAAAGTAAATCAAATCTAATCTAATCTAATCAGTTAGGTACCATAGGTTCTGTTAGTCCTCAGACACCAGAAATTTCCTGTAGTTCTCAAAGGTCACCTAATCCTTTTCCTTTTCCATCCACAAGCCTTCAGTTTGTTTGCACTGACCACATTGCTGCACACTGTTCAGACAAGCATTAAAAATAATCGGGTTGCTCAGCCAGAACACACCTCTCCAGCTCTGGAAGCATTCACTAAATGCCTTGGCTAAAGTACAAATCCCCCATCATCACCTGCCTACCCTCAGAGATGGATTCACTGATGAGACTCTAGGTGACCAGAGGAGCTGATCAGCTGCTACATAGCTCTGAACTGCATTATGTGTCAGACATAATGGCTTTACTCTTTCCCATTTCTAGGCAGTTTCCCTCTTTGTAGGTGAAGGCAGCCACCAAGGAAGCACCTAAATGCTCTAAAATGGAGAGAAGCAGGAGCCTTACTTGGACAATCCAAGTTGTTTGCAGTGTTGGGAGGCTCTCTGGTGCCTGCAGGCACACATGTGTTGGGCCTTCACTATTTGGGTGTCACAAGGGTGAGGGTAAGGCCCTTACAGCAGGCAGTTTGAATATGGCCACCAATGATGTTTAAATGAATTAATACAAATGCACCCTTTTTGTGCATACTGATTGTTATCACTCATCTTGAGCCAAATTAATTCGCTGAAATTCAGTCTCATACAAAGGAATTAATTTCACTCCTTCCACATCTTCCACTGAGCAAATTCTGAAAGCTGAGTGCTTATCTTCTCAGGAAAACACTTCAGGGAGAGATGATGTAAACTATCAAATTATGATACATTCTTTTCTGTTCTTATATCAATTGTTAAATAACAATAGAGTTGAATAATATGATTTGATTGCCATTAGTTGTATTGGAGCTTGAAATCTGTTAAATCAATGGCAGCTTATACTGTTCTATCATTGCTTCAGATTCCTTACAAACTCAGGAAAAAGGTCTTGCAAATTTTAAATATTTTTTTCCTTTGGCAAGGATAATATCTCAAATTCTGTGGAGCAAACAAAAGCTCTGTACTACCTTTTTCCCTTTCTCTCAGACAGCTCTTCACACAGTTAAACAGAATGTCACCTCATTTGTGAAGAACTGCATTAAAACATCCAGCACATCTTTTGATGCCAGGATTACATATCCGTAAATTATTTTCATCTACTTAATTAGTCTCATGACCAAATTATTTAATTATTTTCTCCTTGTTGCTTAAGGAACAAGTTGCAAAAAAGCAGAAACACACAAAATTTGGACATCTTGTTTACACAGAATTCTAAATGCATCTTCATTTAGACATATCTGTAAATAGTAAGAAAGAAAACAAACGTAATAACTCATTAATTTTATAGAGCTTAGTTAGACAAGTGACATTAAAAGATCAGGTCTACATACAAACCAAAGTATATACATTACTAGAGATACATAAGGTACTTAAATTTTATACAGCAGTTATATGTTAGTAACATCCTAACAGTAAGTCATGACATAGGCAAATAGAGGCCTGCAACAATATCTACTGCATTTTTAGTTTGGAGATATGGCAAGGAAAATGGTTTGGAAATTTATTTGGGAAAAAATTCTCAGTACCTACAAATAAACTATAAAAACATCACAAAGTATTTAAGTTCAGTGACCAACCCCAATATGGTTGCGAGAATGAAAATACCTTAAGGTGAAAGAAATAAATTCCCTTTTGGATCCATAAGTAATGATTTTTTAAACTTAAATCATCACAAAAGTGCTCTCATACTCTAATTTGTACTGCAATGTCTTGTGGCACTATCTGTTTAAAATTTTACCAATCTCTAAATGTAAAAATAAACACTGAGTAACAGGCAGAGACAGTAGAACAGTAATAGTTTCTAAGAAAACTGCAGTATTTTCTTCTACTTATATAAATAGTAAAAACATATGTTTCATTTTGAATCACATTTTTGATTAACAAATAATCTCAGTGTTCATGACTACTAACAAATTTAGATTTTTAAAATCTTATCTTTTGCTAAATCTATTAGAATAAAACTCCCCTTTTCACAGAACTCCATAAATTTTCCTCACAGAAGAGAACACCAAATATTGTATTTCCTATAGTACAACTGCATTCTCACAAATCCCAACTATTTTGTTGCTAATATCTCCAGAAGAAGCATCTCACACACAAACCCTGTATGTTACACATATACATTAACAACTAAGCAAACTCAAGTGCACAAGTAAACATGCATGAATCAATGCCAGCACAAAACTTCTATTCTAGAGAAATTATTTGAAATAAATTATAATGCAGTGTGTAAAACAGAAAGAAACCTGTAATAAAAAGACATTTAAATGTCCAGAGGACAGCACATTCTGCCCATTCACTATCAAAGGAAACTGTTTGAACAGATTTGGCATGACAATAGAACAGGGAGGTAGAGTGGTTTGAGTATTATTCTGTAGTATTATATAAATCCACTTTCAGAATTGGACATGAGAGAGAAGCCAGTATTTAAATTCTGCAGTAAATTATAAATGGTACTTTTTGCATATAAAGAACCCAAAGCCCCTTTCATTAGATACGGGGAGCAAATACCTAATTCGTAATTTAAAAGAAGATACAATCATACTTTTCTTTACAGCGGTGATCAAATGAATCCCTGTATCATAAATTTGACACATGCCAGGCACCTGCTAGGGCAAGAGCTGGCACAACTGGTGACAAATAAAGAATAATGCATGGGCAGCCTGTTTACAGGCTGTCACTGCTCTGACAAGTGATGATAAAGGGAAGCATTATGTCTCTTCTAGTGACAGCCTGTAAACAAACTCTCCATTGTAATTGCTCTTTATGGGCCTCCTCTGTCTTAAATTAAAGTCTGGAGAAGTATTTCTAAAATAATAGCAGAGAAACAATTGCTTGGTCATAATAATTAAAGATCTATTCAAGCAGAGTACCCATTTACTTAATTTGGTGCCCAGAAATAAATTTGAAACTAGGGTTCTGTCTTTGTCAGGAAAAGAATCACATAGTAGTAAAAAACAGACCTGAAATTCTTCTCTCATGTTGGGATGCATACAGAGAGTATTTCATTATCACATTAGTACCCATGTTACCATGTGACAAGAAATGTTCCTCCAGGGTTATTGAGAATGTGTTAAGGGAGACTTATAAGATTACATGAAAGCTGGTCTTCAGGATGTGGTTGACTGCAGCATGAACCATGAAAAAGTAAGAAAAATACAAAGAAAAGAAAGCATTTTGTTAAGTCCCACTTCTGTCCAACCAGGCAAGTCCACCCAAATCTTTGCCCATAACAGAGCCCTTCTCCACATCTGTAGGACTTCAAATTTCTGTTCAAAAGTACTAACAATTTCTGTTAAGGATCACTGACCAGCATATTATCAAATAATTAAGAACAGCAACAGAGTCTGCTAAATGCCCGGATAAAGAATTTTAACTAAATCTGTTTATTTCTAACCTGAATTGACTGAGATGTATGTAATTCCATTCCATGCTCTGCCATTCCCAACATGAACCATGTGAAAATAGTCCAAAAAAACCTTACCGTAATAGAAAAAGTATATTGGCCTCTCCTGTTATCTCAGCACAAGCACATATGGAAGGAAGTAATGTGGCCAAAACTATAGTAGTAAAGGCCACAGACTTGTGTAAAACAATACACAAACGACTATTTCTCTTGGTGAAAATTAAAGCAGTAAAATGGCTATATTGCCTCGAAACAGCAACAAGGCCAGCTTCTTTGAGGCTCAAGAGGATTTTTCTCTATCTTTTTTACTCTCTAGCCAGCAACAAGGAGTTTTGTGCCAATACGCACAGACAAATCTGAAAGTACATTTTTGCACCCTCCACAGCTCTCATAGTGAGAAGAACCTCTATCACTTTATTATGTCCCCTTATGCAAGATGGGATTATCTTCCCAGGTAAAATTAGCAAGGATATCCTCATTTCATTTCCTGAAGCCTTGAGCATATCTTTTTCCCAGAACAGCTCAATCTTTTGATGAGTGACTTAAGCTTGACACAAAATACATAAAGGAAACAGAGTGGCCTATGGTTATTCACTCATTCCTTGTTTTCTGCTGCAATTGACAAAATAGCCCTCTCCAGTGCATTGCCATTCTTTTTATTTTCACTGCCTCTATGTCTGCTACCATAAAAGCAAATCAGTCTGAATAGAGAATACAAGGTGAGCCTATGAATTTGGGTACATCATATTCCTTTCTTCTAGTTTCCCTTTAAGTTTCTTATTTGAAGAATGTTGATTGGAAGTGCTGGTTAAACACAGAATAGTTGCACAATCTATACCAGGTCAGCTGCCACTTTTCACAGCCAAGTCAAAGTCTACAAGAAGGACAAGTCCCCTGGTTATAACTCTGGCTAAACTAATCCACTTCTGCGCTGCCCTTCTTGTGAAAAAGTCTTCTGTAAAGTCCAAACTGAATCCTCCAAGCTGCATCCCGGGGTTGATGCTTCTTATTATACCATCTGTCAGTATCAGGAGGAATTTAGTTTTGTGATCTCTGCAATTCTCATACCAGCTACTGTGGGCAGATGTTAGAGCACCATTTAGCTGCTGCTTTGCCAGACTAAACAAGCCCAGGTTTGTCAGTCTCTTCTCAAAGGTCACATACTTTTGGCCCATGACAATTCTGCCAGTCATCAGCTAAGCTGATTCCAGCTGTAGTTGAATTGCTGGGCCCAAAATTGAATGTAGAATTACAGCTCTGTGCAGAATCAACATTGCAAAACATGTAATTTAGTTTTATCTGCTAACTCTCATCCTAGGATAACCCAATCTAGTTTGCCTTCCTGGTGATACAAGGCCAACACTTTCTTCTATTCACTTGGTATCCACTACAACCTTTGCAGGGCCTTACATCACACCAACTAGCCAGTTTGCATCTTTACTGGTACATGGAGTTACTCAGGTGCAGAATCTATAATTTCTTGTTGAACTTAATGAGATTTCTTTGGTCCAATCCTTGAGCTCCAACTCCCTCCATTTTTGTATCATACACGTATTTGCTGAGGGCACATTGTCTCATCATGCAAGCTATCAGTGACTAACATTGACCTCAGTATTTACCCAAGCTATTCTGCCAATTAGTCCTTACTAAGGAAATCTGGAGGAAGGATGGGGAAGTTTTCTGCTAAAACAGATTTTAGCAGATCTGATCCATAGCTGTTCCAGAAAACAAGAAGGTCCAGAAGGAGACAGGTAGTGTGGAAACTATTTGGTATGGTAAGTTCTGATATAGACTGATAAATAAGAGAAAAATTCATAGCTACTTAATAGCAGCTGGCTAAGAGCTGTCTTATTTTAGCACTAGATAACCAATTCTTTCCAAACAGGTTTGCACGCCAAAGACTAAGATCACTTGAGATTACTGTGTACTTACTACTGATCTGGAAGTAGCACTGCTTAGAGAGACACTTGTGCCAAACACTCAGAAACTTGTTTTGGGTGTGATGTTTGGGTTAACTGGCTTGAGTCAAGCTAAAAAGCAATCTCTTTTTTTCTGATATTAATAATGAGTCAAGCTAAAATGCAGTTTCTTTTTCTGATATTAATAATGACTCAAAGTCATTGCATAATCTACTACAAGGCGCCATGGAGAGTATTCTGAATGTGCAATGGATCTGTTCATTTCTTGCACTTCAATGAGACAGCACCCTCATTTTGATGCTCAGTTTCAACTACAGCCTGTTAAAGTTGAAAGAATCTCCAAACTCCATAGTAAATGCACATGCTCTTGCCACAGCCTGAAAAGGTCAGCATTTTTAAGAGCAAGAGGCTGAACAGAGCTGATGAATACAGTTTGATTTAATTCAGGGTAGACTTCAGGTAAACTTCTCTGAACAAATCTGTTTTGTTGTGCATGGGCTTTCATATAGTCATGAAAGGAGTGATGGGGACTGCAGAATCTGTGAGGCAAGCTGGATTTGCTGAGACTTCTCCAACTATAACTCCATTCAACAGAGACGTGCAGAGATCCTGGTACCTCTTTGTTCAACTTCCCTGAGCCCAGATAATTGTGACTTACCAGTCATTCTGTCACCAGCAGAGAAGTGCCTTTGTCAACAAGATGAGTGTTCAGGTAATTGAAAACCTAGATATTAGGTATGGTGACTGCTTACACAGATGTCACTGACACATCATTAAACTCTTGAGGTACTTTTTCATTCCAGATTTTTGAACAGGAAAAAGAGTGAAAGACTTCATTTTTAGGTTGCAGTAATGCGGCACAGTAAGTTGAACCACCTCATAAGCAGCTAGGGCTGACTTGATAGTTTGTTGGTAGTACTGACACAGCTCCAAATTTTCCTTCCTTATAAGGAAACGGTGAAAGATTTTTAAATGGATTTATTCCAACTGCCAGTTGTATGAGGTGGTTCTTGAAACTTTCAATGGCATTGTAGTATGGTAGAATGTCTTTCCCACAGCTGAAAGCAGGCTCCTTCCTTTGCAGAACATTTTGCTCCCTCGAATTGCTTTACCACAAGAGCAGCATGGATGATGGAATAAACTTCAACCAAACTGGGAAGAATTTCTTCCCAGTATCATCTTGGTAGCCCTGAACTTCATGTGACCCACACAAATGTGCTTGGGGACACATTGCCCATCCAGGGGATGAGAAGGAAGGCAGAGGAGGTTGCAAAAGCTTTTTAAATGGACAATTTTTTTACAACAGAGACTTTACTGTGGATGCATACGCTTGTTTTGGCACTTTCTTACACCCCTAATTCAATGAGTGTTACTGTGGCTACAGCTCAAACAAGAATTTGGATAACTGGATTACCTATCAGGGAAACTATTTCAGTATACAGTAAGATAATGCAGAAATGCCTTTATAGGTCATTCTCTGAACACAATTATGTAGCACAGACCTGTCAAAAGGGTGACCTTGCTGAATTAAAATTTGATTATTTTTAACAAGTCTGTTACTACAGAGGTATTTATACAGTATCTCATCCCCAAGGGAAGTATTTTGTCAGGTTTCTTCCAGGTTGCAAGGCCAATTAGAAGGTTATTTGGAAGTGAATCCATGAAAGAGAAACTTTACTTGAGATCAATACATTACTCACAAATGCTATCCTCCTTCTTTCACAGTCACAATTTTGCATCCTGACAATATTGATTCTTAAAAATTGTAAATGATGACCTGCCAAGCAGCACTTCCTTTTCTAATGTATTTTTAACACTGCAAACAGCCTTGCAGATTTTGAGACTTGTCTTTAGACTGACATTTTCTCTGTTTTGCCTGAAACTATCTTTGACATACTTTTAGTTCTTCCTCCAAACTATACCACTGACTTTTGCAATAGGTGCTGTCTCCAGAGAACAGTTTTCTCTCATTCCACTCTTCTTAACCTCTCAAATGCCAAGCACAGATTGTATTGCAGAACTGGTGAAACACCACTATGAGGATGGCACTGACCTTATATTTGCAGAGGACCATAACACTTGTCCTTGTGGGAGGACTGGAAATAGGAGTCACAGAACATATGTAATTAATTTTTAAGTGGCATCAGATTCTGGTACAGCTCCCTACATGGAACACTTATTTCCCAGAATAATTCCACTGACATTCTAATGTGTTGCAAACCTTAGGCTTGACTAACCTACAGGTATTGGAATATGGCCATTTACCTACAGAATCTATGAATAACCTCCTGACTAACTGAAAGTGCTATACTTCTTTAGTTCTTTTCCATTCTATGTGCTAACCATCACAGGTTGATCAGGTTCTTAATAGAGCTTGAAGTTAGTCCTTTTCCTCAAGAATTCAGTGAGGCTTTTTTCCTTAGTGCACAGGATTTTTGGTGTAAATAAGAGAAGTCCTTGAAATATACTTTGAAACTCACATTTCAAAACACAAAAGAGGTCATGGGCAATACCTTATTTATTGTCTTTGAAATTTGATACTATATCAAGAAGTTGATCTTGTCTTCCAACTTTTGTATCAATATTTTTCTTTTTAAAAGTGCCCTCTGTGATAGAGGAAGTGGAGTTCTGAGGTAAAAAATCTTTCCTGTGGGGTGCTGAATTTACTTATGCTCTGCATAGTGCAACAGGATAAAACATGTAAATGCTCAATGAGGTCTCTCTGACCTACTGAAAGAAGCCGCAAATTCCTAGCAGTGCAAATGCTAGAAGCATGGAGCCATAGACTTCTAATTATCCTTCATACCTCCTGAATTTTATTTCCCATAACAAAGCACCTGTTAATACTACACTTTTTTTACAGGTGGAATACAGGGCTTTACAAGCTTCAAGAATGCCTATTGATTAAGCAAGTATCCAGTTCCTTCTCTCAATTGCTGCATTTCATCATCCAAACATTTTCTTATCTTACCTGTTATTTCAAGAGATTTTTCCTTTTTCATTTTCTCCAGAGCAGAAATACAACTCTTCTTCTGATACTTTGAAACTAAAAGGTTTCTGTTTTTTACAAAGCTAGAACTGTAGTTTTCAAAACTGTTTCAATCATTTAACTGCAGAAGTTAGCCCTGTTAGTCATATAACCTTTGCACTCACTGATATGTCAAGGAGCACAGTGAAAGAAGATGGAGTTATTATTGCTGAAGAGGTTTACAGAAAGCTGCAGTTCATGGAAATTCTCGAACAACCTACTAGCAAAGGAAAGCAGCCAATTTAAGTCATGTGTTTTAGATTAGGTCAGGTATCTTGTTTACCCCATTTCATTATTTGCAACAAACAGTTTGCTTCCAAAATTAGGTCTATTGAAGTCTTACAGTGAGAGCTGTTTGGGTTACATATTTTGAAGCATGAGAATTAATTATCAAAAAGGAAACCATTCTCTGTTCACAGACTATCTGCTATGATGATGTCCCTCTACATAATGAGGCAAACACTGATGCATAATTAGGCATCTTCTAACATCACTGTGAGCTATTAATCAAACAAGAACACCATGTTTTATCATGGATATAGGATCCGCTTTTCACTTTTTATTAAAAACAAGAAAAGGAATAAATAAATGAGCTGCTACCTAAATCAAGCTTTGGAAAGGGAGACATTGAGTTCTTTCTTTTTGTTATGTTTTTCTCCTTTTGTTTTAAACATTGAATCAACCTGTCTTTTCCTATCTCCCTCAGCTGTCACAATTGCTCTGCAGTATCACTAATGCTCTTCACATTCTCTTTAGTCTGGCAGGTTGCCTCATTAAGGGCAAGAAAGAGAAAGACATTGAATATTAAATGAACACCTAAGACTTAAAGTTTAACTAACTAACTACTGAATATTAACTAGCAGATCCAAGCTCCAGGCAGCTTTCATACAATAACAAATGGATTAGGTTCAGACTATGCCCATACATTTTTATACATCGTATTTTGAATACTCCTCCACCACTTTCCCTCACACAGACAGCTGTCTGTCTTGCAGCATCAAAAGACATAACCTATGATATAATCTATTATTTTTTTATTTTACATGCAACAAAGTTTATGGTAACATAGTCACCTCTGGGTGACAAGGAATAAGGATGGCATGGACAGTTCCTAATCTCTGGAAAACTGAGCCTTAGGCTTGTTCCATCTTCCTATAGACAGCCATATGAATCCAGATTCAAACACAAGGCTGTTTACATAGGGCTATACATTTTACTTGTATAAACACAGTACTGTCCTAGTGATCTTTTCAAATCTTTCATAAGTAAAGGATCAGCGAACTAGCTGGTATCAAGTGAGAAATAAATCATTGCCATGAACATGTCTTCTTGCTCTTAGAAAGTGCAAAGCTACTTCCAAACTGGAATAGTTTACCTCCTTTACAGCATTTTACCCATTCTTAAAGATGGAAAAAATGCTGAAATTCTGAACGCAATTTTCACACCTTTATTACTGTTAAAGCTGCAGATGATGGATTTAATAGAGGATATAACCTTTGTATTTCATATTTCCTTGACATATAAAGAATTACCATTTAAATGTACAATAGAAATACCTGAATTTAAGAAATATCTTAATAGAAAAACAAAAGATTGTATAATTTTCATTTGAAAACACTTTTTACTGAGTATTCAGTAGACTGTCAATATCTTGACTGATCCAAGAAGTTCCACTGGTCCTGATCAGAACTATATGAATCTTCCCCTCACCACCAACTTTTCAATGAACTGGAAGTGTGGTTCACACACTGTGTGTCACTTACACTTCTCCCCAGTCTTGTGCTGGTGTGAGGTTTCCCACTTTTAGCAGAACAAGGTTTTGTTTTTTAAAAAAAAGGTGTAACAAAAGGAGTGGGAAAGTTACTGCCTTTCCCTGCAAACTTTTTTTAAAAATCTATGTGTCCTTTGCACTCTGCACAGTTGAAAACCAGCCATGTGAAGATTTACTCTGGTAAGCATGCTAAGTGCAATGCAAAAATAAATCAGGGCAGAAAATAGTCTCCCTGGAAAAACTTTTCATTGTGTGAGTCACATTTCAAGAGGTGTACTGTGCTACCTACAGATAACCTCCTCCAGCTACTCAGAATTACACAAGCAGCAGTATCTTTCCAAAAATCAACTTAATCATCTCCATGGCAGCTCCAGCAAGGGCTTTCCTGGGAAAAACACAAGTACTTTTGCATTTAACTGTAATTTGATCTGTAGAGTTGGTAGGTTTTTCCCATGGAAATGTTGCAATCACACCTCTGTTTTTTTCAGGTTTTGTTTAATTTTTTATAACTTATTATCTAAGTCTTTGCTTCTTGTGAGGGCATAGCTTAGGCCCAAGTAGAACAATTAGGAAACAAATGGAATAGGTATAGGCAAAAGCACAGACAAGCAAACAGAGAAACTGCCATCATTGACCCAGGTACTGGTTTTTTAACTGTTGTCGTGTAGTGAATTTTTTAGAAATTAGTGAAAATTTGAAAAAATTTTAAATTTGACTAAAATTTCTGATTACCTAAGACCTTCCTAGATCTATTTATCATCATCTGGAGTGGTAGATGCTTATCAGACTCTGGAATGTAAACTGTGACAGCATTTTTACACCAAAAAAATGTATTTAGCCTAATTTTAAAGCTACCTGAGAGCTGGAGCTCTGAATTCTTTCTAGAGTAATGTTTCTGTGTTCATATTTTCTTGAAAGCAGCTGAAAGGAAGTAAGAGCAACAGAAAAATAACAGGGGAGTTAATAAAACTTACAGTGGGCTAAGCTGAATACAGAAACACTATAAAACCCAAACCTGAAGATAGCACATAAATAAAAGGTAAAATAAAAATAGCTACCAATATTCTGATACGGATATGACTTCTATTCATACAAGACTATCATTCTGCTGTAGGGCTGGGCTTTTAGTTCTGCTGTAAAGAGCACACTGTATTTTAGCAATACATCTTGTAATTTGGTTCACTTTGCAACTTGGAGCCAAAGGGGAAATACTTAAAACTCAGACAAAAGAATTCCATTTCCAAAAGAACAGCTGGAGACGTTCAGAAGAAGGATACAACATGCTGCCTGGTTTCTTTCACTCAGACATGTTCAGGTTGCCATGAGAAAATTTTCTCTAGGATAAGAGAGATAAATTCCCTTAACAGGAAATTTCCCTCAGTATGAAAGTGACATACTTCATATATTAAGATTACCAGACAACTTCTTTAAAGCAAGAGTTTTACACAAGTGAAAACTTCAGTTCCAAGGGAATTAGGGATTGAAGGACTCATTTAAGTTGTAGTTCTGTGGACCACTCAGTGTGACATGGCCAAGTGCTAGCAATAGACCTCAGTATTTATAAAAAAAAAATTAAACACATCAGAAGAGGGGACTTGTACTGTGTCTTGAAGTTATTCTATCTTGATTTGTTGTATCTGTAAAAATACATAAGGAACCTAGACCATATATGCAGCTTGCTTAAAGAGCTCATGATTATTGTCCAGCTTGCCCTTATTGTAATACCACAATTACTGGTGGGAAATTGGCTGCTGCTCATTCTGTGTTTCTAAGCTTTAGTTACACTATCAGGTTTATTTTCTGTTGTATTTTGTTTAGCTCTGTGTAGTTGCATGGCTCTCTCTCTAAAAGGAAATCATAGCATCTACAGGGAAGGATTAAAGAACCTGACTAATCATGCCTGGGAGGAAGAAACCCTCATCCCCTACTTCATACTCCTGATGGCAAAAACTCAACTCAGTGGAGCAGCACATAAGGAGGGTAAGCATATCACCAGAGAAAAGGGTAGATAATAAGATGCTGGCTTAAAACTACTTTAGTAGCATCATTAATAGCAACAAGGAATAATTAGATAATTTACATAAGTGTAAATACAATTTAAATTGCACTAAGTTAACTGACTGTGATATCTTGATTAGGCAATTAAAGCATTAGATCAAGAGTACATTTTAAATCTTGGATACAAATGTGTGCTCTTTTGTTTACCAAAATGGTATATAAATTGTATACATAATACAACACTTACACCATGCTTTTGGAAGGATCCCAGAGAATGTGAGAAAATCAAAAATACTTCAGTTTCCTTTTAACATGTCCTAGAAACTTCTCATATCTTGTTTCAATAACCCTACCGTGTGTTTCATTTAGCAACTACTCCAGCAAAACTCTGCAGAATACCTTGAAAGCAACTAAGTCAGCAAGGCCAGTATTTCATCTATTCGTCAATGTCAATATTGTTTTTACTTTTAAGGCACTTTGCAGCCTCCAAACACCAGAGCTATCTGTTTCATCAGACAACAGTTTACCATGGGACTTAAGGCTTGTTAATGTAATGATTCAGTATCTGCCAAAAGACTAAGGAAGCTTTACACACACACAAGCAATTGCTTTATACATTTATCAAGTTTATGAAAATGCACTTTGTTTTAAGCCAAGATCTTCTGGAAAGGAATTTCATGTAACCAGATAATTTGTGAACTATACAGGGAAAACTTCAGCATATACAAAAGAAGAGGAGGTAGATAGAAAAATATAAAGCCATCTCCATATTTGATGGCTCAGATGAGCTTCACTAAACCTCGGCCAGCCAGATACAAACTCTGACAGCTGCTGTTCACCAGAGCTGCTAAGGTACTGTGGGACCCCAGCTGTGTCCCTGTCTCATTTCACTTTTCCTGGATCTCATTTTTGAGGAGTGTGAAGGGCTCAAGGTCACTACCAAGAGGAGCTTTAAGAACTGCTGGCGAAGCAGGGAAATTTCTGACTGCAATGAGCCAGTGCAGCCTAAGGACTGCACAGGGCAGCACAAAGTCTTTAAGACATTGCCCCAGTAGCAATACAGACATTCTACCCATGTGTGTACGCATGAGGACGGGAGGCGACAGCAGATGGGAAACTTACTCTGTGAAGCTCCTGTCTCACCCTCGTGACTGGTCAGACAACAAAAGTGAACAAATTACCATCTCAGGTGGCAAACAGCAGGGAACAAATACTTCCACTCAAACTTAGGGTATGAGCCAATTTAACACCATGACCAAGTTTTTCTAAGTATTTCTGTTTACTTTGGAGTTTTCACCAAATTAATTGTTAGGCTACAGAAATTTTAGTTTCTATTTTTCAGTGAAGCCAAATTTGCTTGTTTTTTCCAAACTTCACCTATGTTTTGAACGTCTCTGCAGAGAATAACTGGAACTCTGAATCTATTGTATGCTTCTGATTAATTTAATCTTGTTTTTTTTCTACAGGTTTCACATTTCTTCATAGTCTCTCTTCCTTAGCAAAAATGGATTGATTGCAAAAAAAAAAAAAAAAAAAGGAGAGGGATTTTAAAGTCAATTAAACACGTATTCATACATTGTCATATATTCTACATTATTGCCATTATAGCTATGTTTACATGAAATTAAAGAATAAAATTAGACAGCAGGCACTGTTTTAGGGAAAAAGACAGACAACACTTGCTATTTTTCATTAATATAAGACAAAATTAATTTAATTTTCATATTTCTGAGTGAAAAGGTGATTGCCTTAGTAAAAATAGAGAATGGTGACTATTGGTAACTTTGTGAAACACTTAGTTATTCATTACTGGAATGACATAATATATTTCATGTTATGTAAGACTTACTAAAGTGCCTAAACCATAAGGACTCTCCAGGATTTTTTTTCCCTTTTAATATTTTACAGTACTGTCACATGCACTTTTAAACACCCAATTAATTTTTATGAATGTTCTGATTTTTTTCTGAAAACAAACCCAAGGTGAATATATGTAGTTTTAAAAATGGTTACCTTGCACTGAATTTCTCCTGGAAAGCTTCAGCTAATACAGCAAAGCACAAATAGTCATCTGATTCACAGTATCATTTCTCTCAGATTTTTCTGTCGTCAGTCATGAAAACTCAGCATAAAGAATGACTTGTTTATTTGTTTTCTTTCTGTTATACATCCCAGTTTGAAACAACACAGCATATGACCAATCATAAATATATGTGTCTAGGCTTTGGATTTTTTTATTTTATTTTTTCTGTATCACTGATCTATATTTCCTCATTTTTCATGTCATTTAAATGACTTGCTTTCTACCTGGTTGCTGCATTTTCCCCTGTAATTGCCACAGGAACACCTGCTCTTGAATCCGACCTTTTTGCAGGACAATGTACAGCTGGAAAACTGTGACTGCTGTTACCACAGATCAATGCTTACAGGAAGCATGGGATGGTATGCCCTGTGGCAGCAATTAAATTACTGCTTTCAGAACTGAAAATTTCTCCCCAAGTATAATCTAGATCCTATAAATGTTCCTGCTGAGAGAAAACTGCAAAGACTGCTTTCAAAAAGACCTCACTGAAAGATTCATGTTCTTTTTACTTTGCACAATTCATCCGTGCAAGGATAAGTTATGAAGATACGCTTTAGCAACAATTGCTCACATTAAAACCTTCAGACAGCTATGAATTGCACACATTAGGCAGAAGATTTTTCTACGTAATGTAAAATTTTCACAGTTCAGCCACATGTTGCAGAGCACTAGGGGAAGAGCTGTCATTTATTTAATCTCTAAAGATACCTCTGCCTCTTTATCTGAAGTGAGAGGAATTAATGGTAGTCAGTCAGGTGCTTTTAAAAGTTTCATTGCTTACATTTGTAAGTCCTCATTAAAAAATACAGCCAAACTAAATGCAGAAAATCCTTTAACAAGCAATAACCATGTCAGATAAACTAATTGTTAAGTAATAGCTAGAATGGCTAGACTTCTAAAGCTCTTCAAGCATTGAGCGGTCCTTGGTAACAATGAGAAATAAGTATTTAAATACTTCTAAAACTCTCATTAATAACAAAAAAAGCATAAGAGGCAAGACTATTCTGACCTCACTTCCTGCAATTTTTCTTCAGCAAGTTCAGTTTTAAGAGATACCTGAAAAATGGAACTGGATATAATTAGAGAGCAGTATTAATCACTGTACAATGGCTTAAAATCAGTGCATGAGTACTGATTAACCAAAGCACTGTAACTCAGAGAAGGAGGAGAGTGGTGAGCAAACCCAGAAGTTTGAGTATTGCTATTAATTTGATTGTCTTATGACATTCTGAGTCATCTATGCTTTAGAATTACTTTTTTTTCTGAATGAAACATTTTGGTCATTGGTAGTTACTATAAATCTCATGTTCCTTCACACGCAAAGTGTTTTGCAGGTTTTTTAACTACTTTGTGGGTAACAAGTAGAAATAAAGTTTGCACACCTACAGCTTCAGGCAGATAAAGAACTTGAGGACATATTATAGTCAGAAATACTCAGCATGTTCAGAAAAGACTGTAATTTTTCAAGTAAGTTTGCAAATGTTACTGGATAATACAATCCAGTAATACTAATAATGTGGAAGCAGTTCATTGCAAAAAATACGAAAAGAGAAGTAATCCATGATCTTCACAGATCTCAAAAGAAGAATGTTAATCTGTACATCCCAAGCAAAATCTTAGAAGATGCTCTTCATTAGAAGTGATAATTATCACTTAATGACTCATGACATTCAGAATTTATCATCAGCTTCCAAGCTAGCTGCATGTGTTATTGAGTTTATTATCACTCTGACTGACACTGTGGAAATCTTCCTCTGGAGCTGTTTACAGATTGTTAAAATACCAGCCAGTACAGCATATTTTGTTGGCACTTATTCAGTGGCAAAAACAGGGGGAAAGAGATAGAAAATTAACAGAAATATTTTCCTTTTCTCTTGCTGACCATAACCAAGTTGTGGTGACCAAAAACTATTCAGTAAGATTTGAGACAAATTTCCACAAAATGGTACATAGCTGCATTTCATATGCCACAGAAAGGATATTTTTATTTCCTCTAATATTTAAAGTGCAGGACTAAACATTTTACCTCTGCTTTAACACATCTTACTGTTAAACTAAAATTACATCTACACATTGAAGAAACTCTTTGATCAGGAGTAAGTGTACTGTAAGCAAAGTTGTCTCAATATCTGCACAAATTAACAATCTGATCCAACAGCTTTAACTCTGACAAAGTTCCTATTGATGCACCTGATGTACACGGCAGTTTAAGTAGAAAAATGACTTTTTGTCATTAGGCACTATTAGAATTGAAAAAGCAGTAAATTCTACTGGCCAATTTAGCCTTAGTAGAGTAACTACCATGTTATATCAGATTTTGTGGCTCGCTGATACTCAGATTGCTGAAAGTCAAAGTGTGGAAGATAACTCCAATTCTGGTCTATTCTATTCTATTCCCTATTTTGAGCCAGCCTTCTGCAGCCCCTACCTGGGTAGGTGGAAACCAGAGCCCAGAGAGCAGTAGCCACATGTCCAGGTAGTGAAATCAGGATAGAGTCAACCATGCACTCACAACTTTTTGAGTCTAGGGATGCCCGGAACTCTGAAATCTATTTGACTCTGGGCTGTGAAGGCTGAATATAAGATCATACTAGTTTTAACTAGTAAAAATGAAACTGATAAAAATTCCAGTGGTTATTATTTCTGAACATTGGTCCGGGAAGAATTCTAAATATCAATATGAATTAGAATTTTGCATTTCTCATGCTGGGAAAAATAAGTAAACAGATAAAGCAGTACTCTGAGCTTGAACTGGACTAAGCTTAATGAACATAGAATCTGTTTCCCTATATGACAGTTTAGATTGGTTTTCCAAATTACTGGTGTGTATTAATGAAAACTTGTGAGTCTAATGAATTGAGGCACAGCCTTCACTATCATATCATGCCTTATGCATTAGGAAGTCACTTTTGGAAGAAATAATCAGAATAAGAAAAAAATAAAAAAAATTTGGCACTGATACAGTGTTTATAACAAAGGGATTTAAAATAGAGGCCTTACCCATTGAAAATTCAATCACAATACAGCTATTTAAGCACTGACATGATAGGTACTTATTCACTATGGGCCCAAATATTGACTTATCTACAAATTTGATTGTGCAAAACCTTCTTTGCTATGTAAGGCTCTTTTGGGTATGATTTGGAACTTCAGCCCAAATCTGCTAAGTTTCTACAGAGACTCACTTTTTTTCTCCCACTCCTGCCTATATATTTAATTCCATAATGAAATATTTCCCTGTCCACGTTTGCAAAATTAGATTAGTTTGTGGACTGAACAAATGGAGTTAATAACTTCAGTCATGATATGGGTCTGAAAGGGGAAGACTTAGACCCTAGATGACAGAGATCTATGATGTTTGAGCTGGCTACAGGAAAAGAAAATGCTGATAATGATAATACAGCATGATAATTGTAATGGTGTTTATAATGAGCATAAATGCTCACACACTTCGTAATAATAGCAGAAGTTATTAATCATTTCAGGGAATATTACACTTTTCCCAGCAGCAATCCCTTGCATTGAGTTAAAATGCGCAAACCACACATCCTTCAAAGTTTGAAAAATGTCTTAAGTAGCTTGTATATGCATCATGCATAGCATTCACAAAGTTGGGAATGTGTGAAATAGAAGTTTTAGTAGCATATTTATTTGGGATTCACAGAAAGTTTGGTGGTTTTCTCTTGCTAATTTCAACCTTTACACTCATCATCATATTTGCACTCTGTACTGTACATCTCAAACAATTATCTACACACTCATTTCTATGCTAGAACATTACAATTTATGTCCAACTACACCTAATAATGACTTATGAAGGGTGAATAAAATGTTTGCTTACAAGAAAGACAGCATCTTCCATTACCACAATACTTGGAAAATCTGGTTGAGACTCATCTATGTTGAGACAACCATGAAAAGACTTAATGCTGCAGATATTTATGTTAAGTCTTTGCTTTAGTAATCTGGATAGTCTCTGCTGAATGGGACTTAACTGTTTAAAGTTAAAATGCTTTTTATAAGTTTACAGTCAGTGATAAGACTAAGAAAACAAACAAAAACCAAACCCAATGTTAAGCTTTTAGAGATATTCTTTAAACATTCTTAAGTTAGCTAAAGAATTTCATAGTCTACTGCTCAGGTGAGTGGTCAGAGAACAGGCTGATGTGCACTTGAATCATATATTGATTGACTGTCATGAGAAATCAATTCTGAGATTCTCTTTCAGTATATTTATACAAGAATAGGTAATTTAAAATATGTAGCACACACAATGTCAGGAACTATTAATGCTATTCCAAAACAACAGAGATCCAGGTTAATTTCTAATTTATGAGAAGACTCCAGAGAAGATAGCTCCAGAGGAGATAGATTGCTCCAGAGAGCAAGTTTCACTAAGTTCCTACCAACCACTATTTTATGCTGTGGCAGGAGTCTAAAAATATGAGACTCAAAGGACACAAGGTAAAACTCAAAAACAAGAAAGAGGAGGAAAATGGTTAAAGCTGTTGTTGCTGGTAGTTTCCTTTCTTTTCACTCTCTTCGTGTAAATTCTTTTTAAATAGTACACAGGTAATTTAGTTACCTAATGTCACTCATGGCAAGAGAGTCGCTGATGCTTTAGGAAAATTACGTTTACATGCGAATTTCAAACAGTGTTAGGTACCTGTGACAGTCAAAGTGTACAGGGAAAACAAAGGTTTGCAGTACAGATCAGATCTTTCATTAAAGTAGGTGATATGAAAAATAGAGCTTTTTTTCAATTAGGTCATCAAGTCTAACAAGAAGATATTACATAAATAAAATACACATGAATAAAACAATCTCACTTTAAGAAAGTGAGCGGGATGACTTCAAGTTAGCAGTCTATAATTTGAAGTGATATATGTCCAAGGCATTTAGCAACACATACTTGCAAAAGAACCCCTCATAGGTTATAAAGATATCAAAACAGTGTATTTTTAATTTCTTAGGTAATATAGTCCTGAAGTGACCTGTGGAAGATAACTCATGACTCTTGTATTTAAACAATGTAATCCTTTCCTTACACTTTGAAAAACAGAAAAATAATGAAGAGAAAATCAGTGCTTGCTAAATCACAATTACTCAAACATTTATAGACAGGAAAGACTTTGCATTAATATTGCTGTGAATAATTTAAGCAGCACACAAAAATTTCAAGAATGGAATGTGGACCTAAGAGATTAAAAGAGCTTTTGCTACCAATGTTAGCAAGGGAAGTTCCATCCTTGAGTAGGATAAAAAAAACCCCAGAAACAGAAACATGCAGAAGAAAACCAGTCTTTGAACAGATTGTGGGTGATCCAAGTTTATGAGCAATCTGCTATAGACATTGGGCTAGCAATATTTTACAGACAAAATAAATACCTGCAAATGTGTTTTGAGGATGGTTGTAAACCACACAATGAACACAAAGAACACAATTACTACTCGATACAGCCAGCTCCCAAGAAGGAATTGTCCTCTTGTAGTTACACAAATATTGATGCCCCTTCTTCCATACCTTTGAGGCAGCACTTCTAAGCTTTCTCTGCACTTGTCTTTATAATAGCATTTCACAGTTATTCCACCTCCCAACTAACCGGAAATAAAAGAAATTCAGAATCTTGATATATAAATCATGTCTGATATAAACATTTACACACGTTACAAGCTACTGAAAACAATACTTAAATCCTACCCTCACAGCATATTTTAAAGAAACAAGAAAAAAATACAAGGAAATGGCATAATTACAAAAAAAAAAAAAAAAAAAAAAGCTTAGAGAANAAATATTTAAAAAAAAAAAAAAAAAAAAAAAAAAAAAGGGAAAAAAAAAAAAAAAAAAAAAAAAAAAAAAGCTTAGAGTAATTGGATGTTATCAAATGTACTTAAAATGCAAATTGATTTGAAAACCAAATAAGAAGGTGGCTTTTGGGATTCACTTTCAATGCTTAAGATTCATCCATGTGTGAAACTGAGTTTTAGTCCTCCAGCAGTGGACGTATCATAGAAAACTTGAAGTTTCAACAAGTACAAGAATCATAATGTTTCGTAATTAAGGTTTTTTCCTAAAACTGCAAAATTATGAAAACTAAATCATAACCGTATTTTTGGTAAGGCAGGAAGGCCTGGAATAATTCTGGTAATGCCTACAAAAATAATTGTCTTTTCTTTGCTTCAGTAGCACTAGTTTCTCTATAATAATTATTTTTGACTGACCTTTAGGAAAGAGTAAACATTCAGAACTTTTACTGCAGGCATGAACAATTTGGACTTCCCAGAAATGCTGAAGGAACTCAGCAGCTTTGAAATGTTTTAGCTTTTACAGAAAAGCAGTTAACATTCAAGATCAATACTACCTACACTTTTCTGTCATAACTAATGCAAGGTGTCCTGAAAGACAATAATCTAAAGTTTGCTTTGTTTCCTATTGAACTATGAATAGTTATTTTATGATTATTAGAAATAAAATGAAAATAAATTATATTATTTAAAATAGAAGCACAAATAACTACAATTCAAAAGTGAACTGTTCATAACCCCCCCAAAATTTTATATTCAGATTTCTAGCATAATTCAATACATGTTTTATTAATCAACAGCAGTTAGAAAGAGTGAATGCTGCTCTCAAAATACTGACTGTTCATTAAAAGTAGATGTACTATTAGAATATCTCGAGGTTAGAGTATCGTGTTTTCTGGCAGTCATAATTTTGTGATTAAAAGTAGCAATTCCTTACCAGACACTATAATAAGTGGAATAAGTTATTATCAACCTGTTGATCTGCTGGAGGGCAGAAAGGCTCTACAGAGAGATCTGTACAGGCTGGACTGATGGGCTGAGGACAAGGGTATGACGTTCAGGAAGGACAAGTGTTGGATCCTGCCCTTGGGTCACAACAACTCCAGGCAGTGTTACAGGCTGGGAGAAGGGTGGTTTGAGAGCTGCTCAGCAGTGAGGGTCTTGGGGTGCTGACCAGTAGCCAGCTGGATATGAGCCAGCATGTGCCCAGATGGCCAAGACAGCCCATGGCATCCTGGTCTGTGTCAAGACACACGACCAGGACAGTGATTGTCCCATTATGCTTGCACTGGTGAGGCAGTACCTCACAAATCCTGTGCTCAGTTTTGGGCCCCTCCATTTGAAAAGGACATTGAGTGCTGGAGTGTGTCCAGAGAAGGGCAGTGAAGCTGGTGAAGGGTCTGGAGCTCAAGTCCTGTGAGGAACAGCTGAGGGAGCTGGGGGTGTTTAAGGAAAGGAGGCTCAGGGAGGGCCCCGCTGCGCTCTACCAAAAGGAGGTTGTAATGAGGTGAGGGTCTCTTCTGCCATGTCTCAAGAGAAAGGACAAGAGGAAATGGCCTTAAGTAGCACCAGGAGAGGTTCAGATTAGATATTAGAAAAGAAAATGTTCACTGAAACAGTGGTTTGGCATTGGAAAAAGCTGCTCAGGAGATGGTGGAGTCACTGTCTCTGGAGGTGTTCAAGAGGTGTCTGGCATTTGGGGATATGGTTTAGGGGCAGTTATTGTGGTGCTGGGTTGGTGGTTGGCCTCTGTGATCCTGAAGAACTCTTCCAGCTTTGATGATTCTGTAATTCTAAGGCTATTGAAACAACTTGAAAATATGTTACACTAAGCTACTTTGGGATGAGTAGCAACAGCAAATGATTTAGACATACTTCTGGCCAAGAAGAACTGCACATGCTGAAAATGACCTCCAGCCCAGTCATTTATAATGGAAAAACTCACAAGTAACATCCACTACAAGCTTTTCATAACACTACTTATGTGGGAGAAATTGTCTGAAACTCTCAAATCTCAGGTAAAATAATTTTACCGAGGTCAACAGCAAACCTCCTACAACTCAAGGCAAAGATTTCTACCTACTTATTCATATTTCAGATCTTTTACACAAAGATACCCTGCAATAATTCTTAGGGGTCAAGGGGGTATATGCTCTACCCTTGGCCATTCCACTAAGTACAGAAGTCAGTATTACAGTTCAGAAATTGATTTTGTCTTGTAAGGCCAAGGCTGTAAAAAAATGCACACATAAAGTCACACACATAATAGGCTAGCAGTATTCTAAAAAATATTATTCTTGTTATGTAAATAATGGTTTTATTCTGCTGAAATTAATACTGCCTGCTCTAGTCTCTTACTGAAGCACTGTCCTGGGCTCTTCTCAACAAAACTGCTGCTGAGGTCCAACAGCACATTTTTTGAGCTTTTCACTGGTTTGTAAAAATCCTCTCCCATCATACAAACAAAGAAATAGAAAAATCCATTTGTACAAAGCTACAAACTCCTGTGCCTATTCTGTATGCAGCATGAGGAACCCAAGAACAAATAAATGTGGTCTCACAGTACATGGATGTTCCCATGATATAGAAAGTCATGCATATGCACTTGCTCTATCATGGTCTATGGACCTCTCTTGCCAGAACTCACACTAATTAGATGGTCTCCTGCCTAGCCTAAGAAAATACCAGCAGAACTTTTTAAAACTGTAATCTGGATTCCTTCCAGGGAAGAAAAAAACCCTATATAAAAAATTTAAAATAATTTTGCTCTGAAACAAAATCCTATTTGCCACTTACTTTAGGACCTTAATGAATAAATACAAAAATACCGTTTCAAGCCAAGTGGCTTTCCCATTTCTTATTTACTGCAGATTCAAAACCTAAACACAGTCAAAACTGAGCAGCAACATTAATCATGGGCTATAAATATCAATACCTGACTAAAAATTCCTTTTTTTCCCCACACAACCTATTTGCAATATTTTTGTTACTAAGCAACAAAATGAACAAAATTCTTCTATTATCCAAAACACTTGCATTATTGCCAGGGTCGCCTTAACACAACTTTATTATCTCAATTGCTTCACTTGCTGAGCATGTGGAGCAGCAGATTAGGGATAATTAGACAAGGAATGAATGAAACTCCAGTGCAGTCACATCCTGAGACACAAATTAAGTATTGACTTTGGTGATTCTACTAACAGCCATTTAATATGCATAGCTGCTAAACATTTGAATTGATATGACTTCATTCTCAATATGTTGTTACATGTACTCTGGGTTCTGGCTGAGCAAACAATGTTCAGCCTTTATGACACTGCATAGCATTCATGGTTATGAAACACAGTTATGCAATGAGGAAAAAGTGTGAAGGTTGAAGAAAAGCTCACCAGGGCAGCTTTAAATATGTCCTGGTTTCTCAGGTAGGATGAAAAGCAAAAATGAAGCAAAGACCCTTTCCAACATGTACACCTATCCTTGGCATGTAGCATTTCTCAATATATTTTCTAGCATAAATCACATGTGTATTTTAATACTGGGGAAGAAAACAGTGTGCAAGCTAGGGAAAATCCGTGATGTCCCTATCAGAGCATAGTATAACATGATTATGTGCCAACAACTGTGCATAAAATAGTGTTCTGAGAGAGGTTAAAATTGGCTTCCAAAAATGTTTCAGAAACCTTTTTGCCTTTGGTTATATCATTACAGTGCAGGTAACAGAAAATAGTAAAGTTAACCTAGATTTATATTAATGTAACTCAGTGTTGAATTTTCTTCTTAAACTCCAGAGAAACTGCTTCTCAAGATTAAAAACTGGTTTTCTCAAGCAGCTTAAGAAATATTTCACAGCACATTACTCAACGGAGAGATACAGAGGAGAAAGGGAATACGTATAATTGAGGGTACAGACACTTCTATCAAAAATCACACAAACTCAAATTATTCTCAAGGTAGTAAGGCTAATGCCTGTAATTTTTTGACTCTTAAATAAAAAAAGATCAGATTTTTATACACTGTACTCTAACTTAAATCTAGGTAAATCACAGTGCCCAAAGTCCTGCCTTCTAATAACGTCTTTGAATCTAAGCCAGAAGATACAGCAGTATAAATGAGATCATAGTCCATTCTGCTGAGACATCAAGACCTCATTGCTCATCCAAAAAACCCGAGGGCAAAACCAAGAAAAATAAAGTACTGAGAATCAACAGGAGAGAGCCTGGTTCATCCTCATTCTAGCAAACAGACTTCAAGACCAGCTACTGGAAGTTAACCTGAAAGGCCTAAAAACACAGTGGCATTTTAAACTGAGATTCACTCAGAAGGTTTATGTGTCTACGTGGGAGACTTGGTGTGCATTTGCTTAGGCCACTCTGCAAATAGACCATACACTATCCAGCTTCTAAACAGACACCATTTCTGCACAGAATTGTGCTTGTATGGACTTGATGCTATAACCAGAATTGCTGTACAATTTGCTTTTGGTTCACATTGGATGTATCTGGCCAGCTGAAACCCAAGTGTCTCAAGCATACACCTCAAACCACTGCAGAGTTCAGAAATACCAGAACTCTTCTGCCCTTTAAGCATTATGTGTTTATGCATTTCTAGATGAGCATTGGGCCTTAGTTCCTTTACAGCCGAAAGAGGAGCTGTCAGCCCATGGCATTACTGGTACACTGTGGTCTCTGTCAGGCACTATGCCTTCCAGCACAAGAAGATGCTTAGTGCACGTCGTGAGTGGGATTTTGGGTTATGACAGAGGAGTGAACTCAAGGCAGTAGAGGCCCTAGGGAAGCCTTCTGATACCCCATCACTATGGGTATGTTTTAGACTTACTGCATGTTCTGCAATAGATTTATCAATGGTGTCAAGGAGAGAATACATGTTCTTTTTGTCACCAACATCCTCAGAAGCAGCAATGAGAAAGAGTTGTTCAGGTTTGAGAACAGATGGGCTAGTGACAGCTGGGGCAATAGGCTTATTTTGATTCTGACAAAAACAAAGTCAGGAAAAAAAGCAGAAGAAAAGATGCAAAGCAAGGATTTGATAGGTTAGGGAATGAAGGACTTGCAGGGCAGAAAGCTGAGGACAAGTGCCTTTGGTACAGAGTGACAGGATGTATGCCACTGATCCGTCTGTGTGTTTATCTGGAGAAAGTTAGAACAATTCTTTGTACGTTAGTTTGGATTGGGCTTTTTAGAATTTGGGCAGTATCAGGTAAGATTGAGATCAGATACTAAAATACAGCTCATGCCATGTGAGTCCTGCAATGAAGAGCCAAAGACAGCACTATTCTGGCTGGTGTACCTTTCCAGCAGTGGGCAGGCAGGTGACAAAAGCTGTGGCAGATGAAGCAGAGTCAACTGTGGGTTCCTCTGGTGACTCAGATACCATCAATGGTGTGAGAAGGGGCTGGTGCAGTAGGAGAAGTAGTCTGACAGCAGTTTATATCCAGCAATATTTTTTGCTGGCAAAGGAAATAGCAAGCAGATTTTATTAATTTTCTGTGAAATGATTTGGTATTTTTCAATAAGGCAAACTTTACCAACATAGCTCATCATAATTTGAACTGAAATAACTGGTGGGAGTTAAGACAGGGATCTTCTAAACTTTCCTGTGTAGACACTACAAAAATGCTAGGCAAAGACTTAGCATAATTTTGAGTTATACTAGGGAAACAATTGTTATCTTACTGGGAAGACAGGAAACATAGAACCCTCCTTGTGAAGTCTACTGGGGGAGTTGCCCAGCACAGAAGTAAAGGTAAGGTTGCAGTTTCCTGTAAACAATTCAGCTGCTGATAATTAGGAGATATTAGAGTTATGAACCTAAAAACAGAGAATCAGGATTTCAAAAAGGAAACAACATCTCAAAAAGTCCAGCTGCCCTCTGGGTGGTAGAGAAGATCTGGTGTTCAATACTCCAAACTTCAAGGATAGTGAGATGATCATCAGTACACGCTTCAGACTAACACCTTGAGCAGCATAAAGTCACCTTCCCATAAATAAAAATATAAAACTGTTGAAAACCAAAGACAACAACATTTTGGCTCTAAACAAATGTTATACTTAACACCTCAGTCCAACAAATCCACTTCAGTTAGCTTTCAAAGCTATAAACTACACTAGGCCGTAAGATATATTTATAGAGTGTTCAAGAAATTCACCAGACTCATTTTCCTTTCAAAGGGAAAAATATTCTCTTATATCCATTTTGATACTGCAAGAGTAGTGTTTTTGAAAAAAAATGCAAGTCTTTTAACTCATTGCTTTTATGATAGCTATTCAAGTTTTAGAATGATTTAACTGCACAGAAATAATTCTTTAAAATTACTTATTCAAGAAAAAAATGATTTTGATAGCATGGGTCACAATATTGCTTGTGAATGATAAACTGGGTGGTAGAATTAAAAAGATATATCAATTGCTGTCAGACTAAAGAATACTGAAATTATGGACACTTCTCAAATATTCTGTGAACATACAGATAGTTAATTGAACAAGCCACCATCATTTTTAGACAACTGATATACAAAAAGATCTTCGGTATAAAAATAAATATTAAGAAGAGACCGACAAAAGCTCCTCTGTAAAGTATGTGTATCTCCATTTAGGGCTGCAGTCCATGGAATCCACCCAAATATTTGCACCACTTAAATAGCCAGTAACACATTTTCCAAGGTTCCCAGCGCTGTGCATATCTGTGTGCATGTGTGTGAGCTTGCACATGCTATATCCAGCTATATGGCAAAGATCTGCTTTGCCTGATAAAGGGTCTCTATTTCACACCCTGCTGCCACTAGTGCATAATAAAATATCTATTGGATAAAATATACAACCAGTCTGTGGAATAAAACTTCCACTTCCACAGGGAAACAACACACTGTAAGTCACTAATTTTCCCTTCCTCTGGCAATTATAACGGCATCATTTTCACTCCCACATTTACCATACTTTAAAAGAATGGTCTTGGCCTTTCCTATTGTTTGCAAGAAAGCATGTAACTCCAGGAGACAGATCAGAGCAGGTCTTGCCAAAGGCATGCAAACAGGCACTTGTAGCCTGCCCAAGATAACGAAGGGATAGTACATAAATTCCTCAAATAGAAGTTTCCTACCAGAAGCAGAGGGCTGTATGCTGGTTCTTTAGAATGCCACTTAGCAGCAGCAGTTCCCAGTTGTGCAGACATGCATAGGCATAAACATTGCAGTCATTAAATGCCTCAACAGGGACAGAGAAAGCACTCTCAAAGTATCTAAAAAGGATGCTGACAGAGTCTTTGTGTCTCCATCTATCTTAAAGGGCTTTACCCTCAGGAGGGATAATTCAGCCATATTGCGTGTTTAAAAATTATCATACCCACCCCTGGAGAGATTATTTCCTACAATACGGAATACTTTACATTTTCATCCTGGTTTAGCCCCCTCTCCTCCCAGTATATTATTTATTAATGCATTCTGCAGATATGAGCCAAAGAACCCCTACCAACTTGTTTATTGGACTGTCTTTGTTTCGAGAAGCAATTCTGCTGAATTGCAATACAATAAATACTGTTCAATCATTCATAGCTGCCTTGGCTTTTCACAGCTAGTGAGATTGAATGAATAGACAAAAGCATCACCTATGTGACCACACACAAGAAAGCAGTCTTACAGTTCTGTTCTAGATTACAATGATTTGTTTTCTGAACTATTTTACTGATTAGACTACATTGTGACAAGAAATAATAGTACATTAACTGGTTATTCTAGTAGCCATTTACATTCATTGGTTCATGAAGCCCATGTTCCACAGGAGTAATTAAAAGTTTATCATGGTGTTTTCAACACCTTCATTTGTAAACAAACAAATAATTAGCTTGGATAATGTTTCTGGTACCCTTTCCTGTTTTATTGCTTTTAGCTAAAAATCTGACTTTTCTGTAATAGTAAAACTTTTAACAAAACTTTGAGATGTAAAAGGAACATTGTGGAAGCTATCAAGCGGCAGCAGCTCAGAATCTTGGTATAAAGACAACAGGAAATACTGAGTCAGCTCAGGCTTAACATTTTATTTCGCTAGCCATTCACTTTGGTTCATCATTTTCATCTGTAATAGACCACTCTACAAAAAAGTACTTTGTGCTACTGATGCAAGACCACCACTAGAGAACAAAACAAAATAAGAAAATGATAGTTGTATAATACTGTCAAATATATTTTCTGGACATCACTCTCTTAAAATACTCCTGATTCTTCCTGCACAATGTACAGACAAAATCTATTAAATGAACTGGTTGTTCAAATTCCTACAAAAACTAAGAGCACAGACATTGTGACCCTATGAAGTATATGCAAATAAATCCAAATCCATGAGAAAGTCACCTGCTTTAGCTCATAACTCTTATGTGAAATCTTTAAAAGGAATTTATTGAAATTCATTAATAGATTGATATGATTTATACAAAGACGATAAATACCTGAGAGCTGGAAACTTTGAAGTCTATATTTTCAATTTTGTACTCTCCCCATGAACTCAAAAGCTCAGATCCTTGGGGTCTAAATGACTACAATGAAAAAATAATCTATGGTAAAGTTTCTCATAAGTCCAAGAAGAATATATCCCTCTTTCAGAGTATAAAACACAATGCAACTAAAACTATGTAATAAGCACATATTCAAGCTCAGCTAGAGAGATTTGCAAAATCCAATGCATCTAATGCAAAAATGTCACTTTGGTGGAATATAATGGACAATGATGAGTTAGGTGATGAATACAATGGATAAATGCTAATTATTTAATCTCAGAAGACAGACAGCAACAGTGGCCAATGTCAAGGAACAGCTTAAACTGCATTTTGGCCATTACAGAACCAGAGAATCATAGAATGGGTAATGCTGGCAGGGACCACAGTGGCTCGTCTGATCCAATCTCCCTGCTCAAGCAGGGTCACCCCAAAGCACATGGCACAGGATTGCCTCCAGATGGTTTCTGAATATCTCCAGTGAGGGAAATTCCACAACCTCCCTGGACAATCTGGACAATTCTGGTGCTCAGTCACTCGCACAGTAAAGAAGTTCTTCCTCCTGTTCAGGTGGAACTTCCTGTGTATCAGTTTCTGCCCATTGGCTCTTGTCCTATTGCTTGGCACCATTGAGCAGAGCCTGGCTCCATTCTCCCTTCAGATACTGACAGACTTTGATGAGGTCCCCTCTTTCAAGCTGTCCCTTCTCAAGGCTGAATAGACCCAGCTCTCTCAGCCTGGGTTCATTAGAGAGATGCTCCAGTTCCTTAATTGTCTTTGTTGCCTTTTACTGGACCCTCTCCAGGAGCTCCATGTCTCTGGTTGTGAGGAGCCCAGAACTGGGCACAGCACTCCAGATTTGTCCTCACCAGGGCTCAGCAGAGGTGCAGAATCACCTCTCTTGCCCTGCTGGAATGCTCCTCCTAATGCACCCCAGGTCACCATTGGCCTCTTGGCCACAAGGTCACACTACTGGCTCATGGACAGCTTGGTGTCCACCAGGATTCCCATGTCCTTCTCCACAGAGCTGCTTTCCAGCAGATCAGCCCCCACTCTGAACTGGTGCCCAGGGTTATTACTTCCCAGGTGCACGACCTCACATTTGCCTTTGCTGAATTGCAGACAGTTCTCTGCCCATGTCCCTGTGGGATTTTTTGTTGTTTTTTTGTTTTGTTTTAGTGTCTTGTTTTTTTTTCAGATTTCATCTTGTTTCACAGTATACATTTAATCTACAACAAACCTGATACCTCATCCTTAAAATCATCCTGGTCTGTGTAAGAAGGTATCTCATGTTCCTGCTCCATTCAGGAGTAAGCAGACATCAAGTAAACAGACAGCTTCTTAAGTTGACTGACTGATTACTGATCTCATTTTAAAAGATATGCTCTTCATAAACAAAAATCTGTCAGTAAAGTCAAGAGCAAAACAAACAATATCATAGTAACTGAAGACAGAAAGCATGAAAAAGTTCCCAAACCCATAATCAGTCGAAGCCATCATTCTTATGTAAGCAATTCTTACAACAGAATTGAACCAAAAAAAATATAATTAACTCACAAACTATACCAGTGGGTGGTAGGTGGGCATGGGGACAGAAGTGGCACGTCAGTTGATTCATAGTGTGAATTCAGGTTTGCAGGGTTATTGAAAAACATCAGAATTAGTAACATAGCATACACTATCAGTACTGAAGAAGACTGTTGGCTTTACTTCTGCCACCACCTGTGTGTCTTGGAATTGCTTGCAAGTGTTCTCTGTTTCCAAAGCAGAATTTCTTTCAAATAGTGGCACTGAAGTAGAAACTGGTGGCTAAAATTCAGTTCAAAATCGCAGTTTTTACTCAAAATTTTTCCTCCCCCCTCCCTGCCAAAAAAACCCCACACAACCCCTTGAAAATATTTCAAATTAAAGTCAATCTCTCAACTTGCATTTCAATTGCCATCACATCTTGAAAGTGCCACCAAGACTCTGGAATTAACTTTTCCCATATGTATCATGTAGACAGATTAACTGCTGCAAACACTGATTGGCTGCACTTTGAATTTTGCTCATTTTGCTTGTAAATATTACAAGTTTAATCTCAATTTTTGATCCAGCTCACTTTCCTCTGATGTGTATTATAGCACAAATCAAAGTGAAAATATTCCTCAAATCAAAGTGAAAACTCAGTTCAAAGTTGTCTGGCAATTTTACAACAGTCTCATCCATAAAGTCTCTTAGAGACTTGCTTGATAAAGGAGTGATGCATGCAGTGCTGTGTGAAATGCAGGATTTTTTCCATTCAGTTCTCTCCAAGTTTTTTTTTTGTTGTTGTTGTTTTTTGGGTTTTTTGGGGTTTTTTTCGTTGTTGTTGTTTTTTGTTTTTGTTTTTTTTTGTATTATTTTTAGCTTGCAAGTTGTAGTTGTAGAGGACATAATTAGAGACTCACAGACTGCTGTCAATTCTGCCCCAGATAGTTCTATCATCTGTAAAGATTCTTCAACTATTTGTAAAAATTTGTTGCAGAAGAGTAAAGATTTTTCTCTGTTGTTGCAGTGAGCTGAAGGATCATGCCTCTGCTTGTGCAAATTTGCAAAAATACACAGAGATTTAATGTCAGTGCATTATTAAGGGGGAACCATGTCTATTTTCATAGAACATAAAGGAAACGCTTATTTGTTCCAATTTGTGCTTAAATGAAACTATGAAATTGCCATTACTGTTTCCATAGCACACTTGCTTTTAGCTCTTTCTGATCATTTAGGTCTCAAGGAGAGGTTCAAACACAGGCAAGGAATCTTCAGTGTTATTGAATGCTCAAAGTCCTTCAGTACTCCAAAAAGCTGGATTTATCATTGAGAACTTCAACACTGTTGGATGAAAATGAAGAGAGATCTTGTAAAACCTTGTATGTCAGAAGACAAGTGAGCTATACTTCTGTCTGGGAAGGCATTATAGTAATGCAGGAAATTTTTCTTTGGTGATATTTTGAAATATTATATTTTCCTTAAAATTTAATGTTTCACACTGTATTTTTCCAGATGAATTCTTTCTGGAAAAGGGTTGATAAATCCACAGATGCTAAAGTTGAAAATCATCTTCCTAACGGATATTGGCCTGAAACAGGAGAGTGTGCTTGCACTTAGAAAAGATTGAGATTCAGCACCCAATATGTGCAAGTCCTCTCATGGTTCAATAGTTCATAAAGGAAATGATGCAAGAGCTATTCAAATGGAAGGCTTTATCACTCATAGTACATTATGGTAGTGTGAGAGTAAAGTGAAGCACTGGGAAGAGTGAACCCCAACCAAAAAAAGTATGAGAAGTCACCAACAGAGTGGAGCTAGAAGTCCTTCCAGAATTTGGCCATTTCAGACATGTGGAGATTGTTTTCAGAGGCCATGAACTCTTTAGACATCTGCACAGAAGGGAGTGACAAGTCTCTAGGTACATAAAAAGCTCTTTGTAAAGGAAAAGACATCTCAAATTCATGGTAGATATGATAGAACAAAATGAGCCTAACTCCTTGCAACAATGTAGATTAACATTAGACAGTAGCAAAAACTTTCTCACATAAAGCACTGGAATAGATGGCTAAGGAAAGTGAAGAGACTTTCTTCATAAAACCACATTAGACAAAAATACATCATGAATCATGAGTGCATAGGTATCTGACAACTGCTCCCACATGAGTGATTTGCTTTGTGCATGGTCAGCCTAAAAAAATCTGTAAGTTTTACAGATTTACAATTTAAAGCTGCTTATCTTTCTAGAAGGCTGCATAAGAAATTTCACAACTATTGTAATTTGATCTGTCTGAAAGCAAAAAACAAGCATTTTTAAGTTGCCAGGGAAAAAATGGTTCCTGTTTCTTCCAGTTTACAGTGGAAAAACACTCTAGGGCACAAGTGGTGGTCCAGGAGCCTCTACATGCTCTTTTCATGAGCTCAGTGGGACAGAACAAGCCCCTTGATCCAGAATTTGCTGATTCTTCCCAGTTTTAGGAGACCTTTCCTTGGGCAAGTTTTTGCATTAGAAAACGAATTTGCAGATCAGAACAGTCATCTTCTGTAATCCCCATGAGCCACTATGTTAAACACAAATCCTTCCTGCCATACACAAGTCCTCAGTGGCTCCTCTGCAGCTGGGAAAATTGTGCAGGCTTCCTCTGGCAGATCTGCTTCCATGTCCTTCCACTGAATTTAAAAGGAATCTCTCCACAACTGAGTGAATGCTGGTGAAAAGTATGTGGAAAGAGCAGAAGGATATTCGACAACGGAGAGTGCCATTTTATATTTATCTCTATATATAAATATCAAAAGGCATTTTAACTACTATCTTTTAATGCCAGATATTAATGGTATTTTTTTCTTTTAAATATATAGTAAGGACAGCAATCAGATAAAGCAATCAGTAAGTATACTCACAGCTCTATTTATGGGTATAAAAATATGCATTTGCTGTCTTTACAGAGAAAACCACGGATTTCTTTATTTGTGAGCTTGTGACTATGTGACAGAATTTGTTGTCCTCAGATGCTTCCTCTTAGCCTAAGGAAATGAACAAAATTTGACATTCTTTGGTATCTGGTAGCTGCTAGCCAAAGAAAAAAGCCTCCTCACTCTCTCAAGCAGTTTGTTCAGCCTGCAGGAGGAACCACACGTTTAAGAGTTTAACAAGTCTATCAGAACAATGATTAAACTGCTCTGCTCCCATCTCAGATTGAACAGGTACCAACAGCACATAATTAGCTTTGGTGGTAATGGAGTCTTGGGCTAAAGGAACAAACACTTTAGAAGTTCTTCAGCTTTTTATCACATTAAAACCTGCATCAGGGTTATTAAACTTTAGTTCTCCATGGTATCATTTGCTTGTTTTCAATATGAGAAATTCACAAGGTCTTTCTTTGACCAAAATTAACTCCAGGATAATACTGGAACATCCTAAAAATTGCTTAGCAGGGGAAATTAGACTTTCAGTTGACTGATTAATAAAACAGCACCCTTATCCTATCTAAGCTCATCTGTGTAGCTTTAAAGTTTTCAGATGACTTTGTGGTCTGTACATGGAAGTCCCACTACATCCTTACTCCTCCCAGTAGTATATATTTCAATATACTACTTCTGTAGCCTAAAATCAGGCCTCAGAAAGGAGCTGCAATGAAAAGTTTAAAAAATGCAATTGTCCTATCAGGAAGGAATGACAAACTCAGGCTATATATGAACATTTAACTAACAAATACTGAATTTCAGTGCCAGATACTTGTCATTCATTCCTATCACACCTTTCAAACTCATACAAAACAGTTTGTTTAAGTTAAAGGAGGTTAAACGAGCTGAACTTGAAACACACACCTTTTACTAATGTCTATCTCACTTTGCATAATTTTTTTTAGCCACTGAAAATTATACATAGTATAGCTTTTTTTTCTTCACTGCCAATCGTTCACTTTCTAAAATATAAAGAGGTATCATATGTGGATTTGACACAATCTGTCCTGAATTTGCTCTATTTTTTTCCATTAAGATCTGGGAAAGATCACACTGTTAATTCAAAAGCATATCAGGTAAGTTTTACACGACAGGGACCTAAAAATGTTTAAAAAAATTATGTAACTATGGGCTTAGAATTCAAAATTATCTGGTCAAACTGGAAAGATGATCTGAAGAAAAAGGGATTTCACTCAACAAAGGAAAGCCTCCAACATTGAGAGGCAAATAAGCAGTCGTACAAAGACTGGACAGAAAACATTTTCCTTCATCTAACAGTTCCTTAAAGAAATTCCCTGATTCATAGTAGATCAGAAGCTGAATATAAGTAAAACAGATTAAATTATTATGAAAAGACAATCCTTACAGTGGTGAAAAAGTATAAGCATGTAAGACATGTATAAATGTTTGTCTTCAAAATAGGAAGAAGAAATCCATAAGCTGCCTTCAGCATTGACACAATCTGAGGTAAATGCTGTGCTCACTCTTGGGCACCATTCATTGTGACCAATATCTGCCAACTGGAGTGGCTCCAGAAAACATAAATGAGAACAATTAGGGACCTAGAAAACAAGAGGAAAGATTATAATAGTTGAAACTAAAATTGGAAGAGAATGCTCTTTCTTTTTACCCATGGTGCATAAGAGGAGGAAGGTGTTTAAGCACAACAGAGTGAATTCAGTCTAGAAGTATTGAATGGGAAATGGGAAATATTGAAATGGGAAGCAAGTAGAGAATAAGCAAGCGTAAGTAATTCTGGGAGCACCACACTGGCAAGCTAGCCTAACATCTCTCAGCTGCAACAAGCACACAAGCATCCTGTCTTGAAGTGGGAGATAGACAAAATGGTTTCATGAAGAACCATCCAATCCTGCTACCCATGATTTGCTATGGGTTTATATATTAAAGTCTGAGAGAACAGACACACCCGTTTTTGATTGCAACAAACCATCACACCAGACATATTATAGTAAGGAACTGAGTTATTTGTATTTGTAGCTGCAACGAAAAGTTCAGCTGACTTCCAGTTGCAATGACAGCTGCAATCTTACTAAATCCTAGCAATCCTTCTGGACTAGAAAGTTGATTTATAATATATGTATATTTGTGTATCTGTCTACTGCACCTCACAATACTTTGTGCTGGTTTCTGCTTTGGTTCTCAGGCGAATTCTGTTCCTTTCAATAAATCATGTGATCATTGCTGCTAAATTCCTTCTCTTGAAATCCAAATCGTTTATATGTAATTCTATTTGATTAGGATGATGGGTGAATGCATTGATTAATAACTATTACATGTTCCAACATCACAGTGAAGGGACTGCAGAAAAGTTTACATTCAGAGGAATAAAATAGTGGTTTTAGGATCAGAAGAGAGAGTTCCTACCATTTAACAAAACACTTTACATAATGCAGATCACAAAATTTTACTCAGGGATTTCCTCTTCCATGTCTATAATGGTAGGAATGTTCCACGTCCAGGGCAAACTGAACTTGGATATCAAATGTCTATATGCTACTCTGCATATGCTACTATGCATACAATCAGAATTGTGCTGATTCTAATGCTAGTCAGCTGCAAATTTGCATTTGAGTTCATGGTAATGGACTGACAGAACTGAAAAAGAACAAGATGGAGCTATGGAAGTTTGTATGCATTACTCCCAGTGATGCACAGACTATGGCTAACACACTTCCTGTTAAGAGTTTTCCCCTGATCCTCCCCACCTGGTTTTTGGTTATTGCCAGAATTGTCATGACTGCAGAAATCTGGAATGGGAAGGTAGTCCCAGTGGACTGCATCTGAGGTGTGACAAAATCAAGAGCAGATCCAAGTCTGCCCTCATTTAAAGTTGAAAGTGGGGCCTTAGGTGGAGCTTCAAGCACCTGAGGACATCTGTTGGTTTAGCATGGCACTAGTGTGTTGTACAGGAGCTTAGGCTGCAGGAAGTTAAAACCAGGTAGCTTGTGAACCAGGGCTCAGTGTGACACACAGCTCACAGTCTGGGTCTATACTGATGAAACAGTGCCAAATTTTGCCATGGTCAGCTAAGGATTGGTGACAACCATATTCTTAAATTCTTTTAACCTCTAAGACCATCACAACAACTTTCAAGCTGCATAACAGGAATAGTCTTGTTCCTGGGTATCTACCAAACCATGTCTGGGAACTGTTTCATATGGTTGGCTATCTCAGCCTAAAGTTGCATCAGGAACCCTTCTACAAATTTAAAGTGTTTATCTATCTAGATCACTGAGTTGTAATATTCACACAAGCACTGTTCAGTTTACAGTTACATCTCTTGCTACAAATACTTCAGATATCAATCAAAAAAATAAATGGAAACAGCCATTTACACCAATTTATCTTTTGACATTATTCCCAATTATGTTGGGTTTTCTGCCCTGCTTAATGCAGAGTGGTATCAATTCCAGAATTTATAGGAGAAAAATCCATTTTTTCCACATGTAATCAAGCTGAGATTACATGTAATCAAGCTTGGAGTTAGTAAATGGAAAACACTAGTAGCTCATGTTCCAATAAAATCTTCCTTGATCTTCTGAATGTACCTACCCATTAACAAAAGGAAGAAGTTCAATTCATTAATTACATTTATTCTCCTTCTCTTTCAAAATGCAAGGATGAGACTAGTTACAGTTTCTTCAGCTATGATATATGGGTACAGAATATTTTTTTCTCTTAAGGGAGAATGCAATTATTTTGTCAGTAACTGCCTACAAAAGTAGACACAAATTCCCCCCCCAAAAGAGTAAGCAAAGTGAGACTAGTTTTTCTCTTCATAAAAAGAAAGTACTGCACACATTCTGTACAAAATGGTATAGGAAAAGCAATATATCTTAATATAGTCTGGAAGCAAAGCAAACTCATTATGCATCTTTATACCTCTCATTTTAAGACCACAGAAATACAGAATACTTAAGAGAGCTTTTGTAAGGCATCTCAGTGTGTAAATATTGCAAAGCAAAGTACTAATGCCTTGTCAGACCACATTCAGATCTGCCACAGGATTCAGAGCAAGATAAGGTGCAAGTGCCTGACCTCACATTCAGACTTTCCATGCAGTTCTCAAGTGTGCAGAGCTGGATTCCTGTCTGACAGATTTCCTGTCCCTCTCAGCTCAGCCACTACTGCTACAGCATGAATAACACATTGCAGCTGTCTTAACAGAACAGCAACACTTCTCCAACTTCTCAACACCCAGCTTGCCACACCTTAACAACTGGAGTGGGACAGTTAAAAGACAACTCTTTATACTGGGATCTCGGCAAAAGAGAGAATTTCACTTGGAATGTTTTAAAAGCAAAGAAAGATTTCGACTCCATTTTGATCCAGGTGACAAGAAAGTGTGCAATAACAGAACAAGTTAATGTGAAAACTGAATAACTTAATAAAGAAATACTAGTTAAATGAACTTCTAAATACCTAATTAAATCCCTTTTGAATTAATTGTCTCTTCTAAATTGCATATATTTTACAAGAAATTTATAGTTGTGTTTACTTGTTTTCTTTTCTTTTTCTTTTTGTGAATGAACTATTATTGCACTACTGTTTTTAATGGTATTGCATGCTGTCAATTAAGTGACACAGTTGAATTAATTGCATAAAGCCAAGTCCAGCTTTCCTTTACAGTAACCACTGAACTGTGCTATATCCCCAGAAATGACAACCTGCATGCAGAGACATCAACCCTGGAAAGGTGTTATTTTCAAACAAGGATGAGATAACAGGTAAGACTCTATAAAAATTATCTGAAACAAGTCTCTAAAATCACTGACATGACTGATAAGCCCAGAAAGATTTACCAAGATACATAATTCTTACATTTGATTGTCAGTGTCGTTTCTGTCCAAGTAGTATTTCATGGATTGAATATCTGACCACACAGCTTGCATGACCTTCACAATTAGAAATTCTAAATTACCTTTTGATTCTTAGAGAAGTAAAGAAACAAACAAACAAAAACCCCCCCCCCAGCAACAACAACCAACCCCAAAAAAAACCCCAAATCCCAAAAAACAGCAACAACAAAAAAACCAAAACAACCAAACAGAAAACAAAAGGCAAAAAAAAAGCGGTTCCAAATCTGGGAATTGATAGGTACTTGTGAAGAGTTTCTATACTATTAAGCATATTTAAGCTTGAGTTGTATGGCTGTGAGGCAAAAAAGTGAGCTAAAACCTTGCTTGTTTTGAAGTCATGGTGAGCTTTCCTTTTCAGCCAGAACTGTTCATGATTAAAACACGCCGCAACTCCTCCTTCTGTATACAGGGGCCCTAAGATCCATTAAAGATTATGTTTCATAAACACTTGAAGCTGGTAGCTCCAAAAGAAACAATTTGCCCACCCTTTTACCCTACCACTTGCTAGCACAGCACTCATACTAGCACAAGCATTTATGCAGCTGTGTTGTAAATCAGATTAGGGAAATCCAGGTCAAAATGATCTTGTTTATTTATTTATTTTTATGCCATTTTGCTTTTATAAGCATTAGAGAATTACTCCTGATGGCATGGCTGGAGATCAGGGAAGCTGATGATTTTTTTAGTTAAGGAAAAGGACTGAAACGTGCCAAAATTAGGCATGAAAGCTGTTATAGCCAAGAATTTAATCAGCTGGTCTAATGTCCTCTCTTTTAGTAGGGTTTTCTTCACAGGAAAGTGCAATTAATTCAATTATTTATTTACAGAATTTAAATGGGTTTCTGCTTAAGAACTGCCAGGTATACGAACTAAATTATACAATGTGATTTCCAGGAGAACATATTAATACTTGCAGACAAAAATTTGCTTTACTCTGTCTTAATAATTAAAAATGAATGGCATTTTTTTCCCCTCTGTGTGGAGGTCAGCTTTACTCTTTAATCCTGACAAATATTTATTTAAGCCTGAGGGATAATACATAATTAGATTGATCTCAATTGATTTTTTAAACACCAAGCAGCAAACCCACCTGAAAATGGTAAGAACCTTCAAGTTACAATGAACACATATGTGACATGCATTATTAGTGAGTACAGAAAATCCTTGCACTTCACTCTTCCTCAAAAAAGAAATAAAATTCTTGTAGTTCTAAATCCTTTGAAGAAACTTTGTCAAAGCTGAATTATTCTTGACTTCCATACAAGATCAATTACAATAGAACTTTCTTTGCAGCCCGTAACTGGAAGTGTCCCAAGAAAGTAAACATCTCTAACATGACAACTGAATCCCAGTACTTAATGGCTGGGATCATGCCATGCATGGAATTTCCCTCTGGCTAGTGTCTTCAGTGTAGTGGCTTTGTACCCAAATGCTTTCCAAGTGTGACTACATGTGTGCATACAAAAGCACATTTCTCTTCATGGAGGACAGCAGTCCCGTATCATTACACCATTGTTTTGATGCCTTGAAAACATATTGTGAATCTTCCACAAGCTCACCAAGCCCAGTTCATTTAGGGGACTTCCCATTCATATAGTAAAGTATAAAACTTGAGTGCTTCCATTAATCATCAAGTTTACTTTGAGTTAATGGAAAACTCATAAAAAACCATTTGGAATGCTGATTACAGTCTCTTCTCTGGCATTTGCCTGTGCTTTCTGTGCACCTTAATGTCCCTAAGAGTTTTCAATTAATTATCTGATTATAAAGCCATTTGTACGACCCTGGTTTAAGTGTACTGGATCATGCCATAATTTTAGCTTTGAATGAACCTGCTGAACAAAGCCTAATTAAACTAACTTCTGGGTCATATCACACATATTACCACTAAAAACATTTAAAATGGCAAACAGTCATTACTCTTACAGGCTGCAGAAAAAATTATATGCACAGTACTAGTATTTATCAGAAGAGAGTCAAAGTATGCTGTGCTCTGACTGCCCAAAGGACAAATGCCCATTGTAATTCATTCTGTGAAAACTGAGGGAAATGGCAACCCTTTAATTTGATAGTTATATCACGGTTTAACGCCAGACTAGCAGTGTGTCCAAGTGGCCAAGAAGGCCAATGGCATCCTGGCCTGTATTCAACAATAGTATGGCCAGCAGGACCAGGGAAGGGATTATCCCTCTGTACTGGTCAGTGCTGAGGCCACAGCTCAAATCCTGTGTTGAGGTTTAGGCTCCTTACTAAAACAGGGACATTGAGGAGCTGGAGCATATCCAAAGAGGGGCAATGGAGCTGGTGAAGGGCCCAGGGCACAAGTCTTATGAGGAGGGGCTGAGGGAACTGGGGTTGCTTTCCAGAGAAAAGGAGCCTCAGGGGAGACCTTATTGCTCTCTACAACTATCTGAAAGGAGAGTGTAGCCAGATGGGGGTTGGCTTCTTCTCCCAGGTAACAAGAGATGGGACAAGAAGAAATGGCCACGAGTCATGCCAGGAGACGTTTACAGTGGATATTCAAAAGAAGTTCTTCATGGAAAGGTGGTCAAGGATTGTAACAGGCTGCCCAGGGGACCATTTGAGTCACCATGCCTGAAGGTAAAGATGTGTAGATGTGGCACTTAGGGACATAGTTTAGTGGATGACTTGGCAGTGCTAGGTTAAGGGCTGGACTCAATGACCTTAAAGGTCTTTCCAAACTAAAGAATCCTATGATTCTATATAGCTAGGATTTTGATACAACTTGAAAACATCACCATCACCACCCCCTACCCCCCACTTTTTAGGCTTTCAGAAAGAAATCTAGTATTAGTTTTTGTCTGTTTTTCTTTCTTTTTCCTTCCCCCCCTTTCATAGTTTTTAAGCAGCAATTGAAATAGAGCTACATCTGAAATGATACTTGGCCCTGTGCTTTTTATTGGTATTTATAAGAAAATAATTTTCTGCCTAAGAAAAAACTGAAGTTCTAGAGACATGTTACCATTTTAATCATGTTTTTACAAGACAATCAATACAACAATCTTCCTTAATCTCCCCAGATGGCAGTGTCACATGCAATCATGACTCCTCTATATTTTTTCTGAAGAAACAGAAAATCCTGGTAGATAATGAACATACTCCTACTGTCCCTAGAACAACATCCATAGATTTGTCAATTTGCTGGGAAAGTTTGATAAGAATGAAAGAAACATGGCATAAATGTAAATACTACTGTCAGAAATGTCCCCAAATGGAGGAAAGCTGTAGAAAACATGAATAGCTCTTTCTCCCCGAATCACTTAATTTTCTTTAAGCTGGAAACATGATGCCCTTTCCAAGTTTGTTCCTAAAATAGTTGTCCAATACTCCTCTATGGGAAAAAAAAAGAAACATCCTCAATTTTTCTCAAGTGGGACTATACTGTTGCTACTTAAAAATCTTCAAAAATTATGTGCAGAAATTATTCTCCTTGGAAGAAATAAAGAAGACAGGAGCCAAGTCAAATGGCCCTTTGATCTCCACCCCATTCTTCCTAAATTCTTAGGGACTGACTTAAAGATCAGAAGCTGGGTCTTAACCAACTCTCAACCTGTTTCACATACCAAATTTTATGTTCAAGTCCTAGAAACTCTGTAGGGTGTTAAGTTTTCAAATCTTCCTGTCCTTGTCTACAAAAGGTATTAATCACAATGTTCCTCCTACTATTAATATCGCTGCCAGTTTTCTCAACCCGAAGCATGAAGAAAATTCCTTATAATTTTTCTTCTTGGAATGCAGTTTCCAGAAATACACAGTATTTCTACCTTTGGATTCTGCAGGGGTCACAGAAGGTGTTCTGTTCAAACCAGTTTCCTTTTGATCCAATTCAAAAGGATTTTGTTTGTTCTCCTTTAGACCTACCCACCAAGTAAAACTGTTACTGAAGCTTGGAAACCATCCTTAAAAGCCAAAACATTTTGGGACCTTTGAAACTAGATGTTCACCTGACTACCTCTCTTACTGGACACATGTGACTCAATTTCTTCATGCCTCATTGCTGCAGCAATTTGTTAGTCCCTTTCTGCCCCTCTGACAAGTGTCTAGGTCCAACACCCTTCTCACTTATAACCATATCCTCACCTTACACATCTATAAATCCAACATCACCTCTTTCAACCACACAAAAAAATATGGACATGGCTCTTAAAAAAAAAATGTAAACAGAAATGCCATACTTAAATAGATCACAGGTTTGATAGCACTGATTTACAGCAGACACTGTGGAGAAAAAAACTTCACATGTAAATGATTAAAAACTGACACTGTGGACATAATGAGTGAGAAATGCTAAGCAGGAGGACACAGCGAGTATTAGAACCTTCTGCTACACCCAAAGAACACATTTATCCATGGCAAATACAGCTGAGAATTTTGTTTTTATGCGGTATTTTATACTGATCTGTCATTGTGCTAATACTTTTAGCACAGAAATAGGCAGCACTCCAGGGACTTAGGAGAAATTTAGAACTTTGTGGGGTCAAAATTTATGAAGCATTACTAACACATTCTCTACCTCTAATCTTTATGCTTAGTGTCATCATACAAATTTTAACTCCTACAACACACAAGGCTACAGAAACTTGTTGGGTTTTTACAAATCTAATTTTAACAGTGCAGCCAAAATTGTTGTTTGGTAGTCTCAAAACATTGAGACTGTTGACTTTATCATATTTTAATGATAACTGCTCTGCCGACTCATACATTTTTAACCTTAGCATTTAATCAGTGTCACTCTGCCAGTTTAGAGTGTACTGCCTCCAATTAATGCAGCTTCATGCAGGTCAGTATGACGCATTTTAATTCCTGTTGCTTTACAGCTGCCTGTGATAAAGTCACCTCTTGGCATCTGCTCAAGTACTGAAATAGACAATGGTAACTTCACAATGCAACCAGATGAAGGGTCAGGAAAAAATCTTCTTGGTGACATCTGCACCCCTCAAACTATAGCAATTATTTTAATGTTTTTACCCAACAGCATGTAACCAGCACACATTGGAATCTGAAAGAAGTTTTAGCAATCTGCAAAACTCTTTAAAAAAAGCCAGACAACCTCTGATACTTGTGCCAAGTTCTGCTGCTTTTAAATATATTTCCTGTACTTCATCTTAGGATACTTACCCATCTCCTTTCTCTTTTAAAACAGTAAGGCAAATAGAATATTTTAAAATATCTGAGAGTCACTATTACTATTTTTCTTACCATGGTCCTAATGACTTAAATGAAGAAACAAGCCAAGATAGAGATGAGACTAGAGAAAAGGAGTTCCATCTTAGATGGCTGTAGGTTTGTGAAAAGATACAATGGAGAGACTGACTGTATGGAGAGTGGATTGGTGCTTCAGGCAAAGCAAAGGAAAATGCAATACCAGCAGTATAGTAGCTGCAAGTCATGTAAGATCTGAATTTTTTACACAATACTTTCACAGATCATTTCAGCTTTGCAGTCCCTTCTTTTTACAGATATCTTTCCCTTAATTAAAGTTCATCTTGGTCTTGCAATTTTTAAAGCTGTCCTTAGAGCATAACCACTTGTGATATCATTAAGTGCTTGTCAGTGCTGTTTTTACTTTTGCATTTTAATTTTTGTCACACATTTAATTTCATACTATTTTTCATGGTTTAAAAAAAGAATGAAGTCAGTAGATAAGATGGTACTACTTTATTACTTATCTCAGGACAGGAAAATAATCTAACCATATTATGCAGTTCTCACTGAAGAGAATAAACAAATGAGGTGTTATTCCTTGCCCCCTTTTTTTTTTCCTTTCTCTTGCTTTACTTTTACTGTTAGATTTTTGTTTTGTTTTTATGGCTGCCAGTAAGTAAACTCAGACCACTGGGTTAGCTATTTGACAACTGACAAAAGATTTGACAATGACAATTTTGAGAATGTTTTAATAAGTATCAGGGCTTTTATAACTGCAGAGGAAAACTAAAATTTTCTGAAACTCAAATCTGAAAACATTTTTGTAGTAGAAAAAAAAAAGAATTTCAGGAGAGTATGATAATACTTCAAGTATAGACAAATTATTACTTAAAAGAAAAAAAATCCCAAAAATATGATAATTTCAGGATGAGTTGATCTTGGACAGTGATTGTACTCCTATCCCCATTCAATACATTTAACATTATAATAAAATGATGGAGGAAGGTGAGCAGATCAGCAGATCAGGAAACAGGGTGACATAAAAAAGCTTATGCAGAAGTGGCACTAAACTGTAAAACTGGTTTGTTGAGAAGCTGTGAAATGCATCTGAGAAGTAACAGAATAACAAACTACTGGAAGAGATCTCTTTTTATCCTTGAATTCTTTCTGTTAAGTTTAGGACAGAGGGAAAAAAAAAGGACAGTGAACCTGTCTTGGCTCTTATCACATAAAATAACCATTTTTCCATGTACAGACCCTCACTATGTATGATGACAAAACAATGTACATCACTGAAGTTTTCAATATTAAAAGTTTCGTTTTTTACAATGAATTCCAGATGTGTGTTCTCAACAGAGCAAATCCTGATTTGCTTCCCCCTGTTTGCTCCTGTATTGTTTCACAGATCTTCCTGCTGACTGACCAGTGCTTTTAAGCAGATTAAGAACTCACGCTATATGACAGACTCTTACTTTTCTGGTAAAAGGGTAAAACAGGCACCTTTCTCTAATCTTACATCCTCCTGATGACAGATATTTAATTAGGGTCTTTTCTTTGCCAAATCATTTTCATGGATAATTCTTCTATTTTTGCCTAGGATGCCTAAATAACAGCAAAATCAAGAGTAATTAATCTTAGATGAGCTTGATCTTGCCACACTTAACAGACCATGAGACAAACACAGAGAGGAAACTGACTTACTCAACAACAGGCAGCAGCTGCACAAAAGTTCAGCAGCAAAATTTTATCCAGAGTCCACTGGACAAAATTCACTATTTTCTCACCATAACAATATCTCTGGGAAGGTTCTAGTTCATCAAAAGAATTACTATTTAATATAGTATATATCAGTATGACAGAAATCTTGTTAGTAACCAAGATGGATTTCAAGCACTCAGATTCTGAGTAAATTAGATTGAGAACAATTGTAACATAAAGGTAAAGAAGCCTCTCAAACAGCAAATGACGTTCTGGTGTAATGTCTTGAAATTATAAAATATTTCAGTGGAACAGAAAAGAGAGAGGATAAACAAAAAATGTAGAATAATACAGTTATCACTCAAAACAGAGACAGAAAGGGTCATATACATTATGTGAATTTTGACACTTAAAGGGGAGATTTAAACAATAATGAAACTATGAACACAGGGCTTTGCATTCAATAAAATACATTATACGTAATATTTATGTTTAGAAGTTGTCTAAGAAGCAGAGTAGACAATCCTTGTAAATGAAATCGTGTTAATAATTAACATACATCAAATTTTGTCCGAAAGCAATACTAAGATGTTGCTGTGTTTTTATGTAAATAGATCAAAATATAATGATATAATAACTTTTCAAGGAGAAGCTGTAAGATGTGTCAAAGTGCCAAAAACGAATGCTGGCTTTTCCCCTTCTTTTTTTGCTCTGAATATCCACAAACCTTTATTACTGCAGATAAGTACAATCCGTTCTCCTCAACTGCAGACAGTGTGGCTGAGGGATTCTATCCTCATGGAAACACTGAACTACAATGTCTATGGGAACACCCCAATTCATAGCCAGTACTAGGCAAGCTCAAGGAATAAGCCTAAAAGTGCTTCATGCTTTTTAATGGTTTTCATACAATAACCCATAGCCTACAGATATAACCTATATAACCTATAGATATTGAATCCTTAGAAGCAAGAACATTTTCAATGAGGGGAGATGCCTTGACAGACCATGAATTATCTCAAAAATACACTGCCAAAGCAAGATCACAAACACTCACGTTATTTTCAGGTATTTTCTGTTGATCCTATGGGGCCTACTTTATGTTTGTCTTGAGTATAGCAACAACACCTTCCAACCTTGCACAGACTTCTTCCTCTTCATCTGGTGCCAAAACTAATATATCTGGATTCTAATTTATCAAGTGTTTAACTCCTCTTACTGTGTACTTGATTGAAACATAAAAAATAACACTCCAGAGTATAAAAAGTGGAATCTCTAAATGTGCAATTTTTTCTACTATTATTATCACTTCCATGGATGATTTCATCAAATCCTACAGAAGAGTTTAAAAGACAAAATAGGAAGATTGATTGGTAAACAGGAGTTACCAACTATGGGCTCATTTTTCTTTCTATTACAACCCTGAACTGGCCTTTAAAAGACAAATTTCTACTCTGCTGTGTAGTTTCTGCACCATGGCCCCATGATTAATTATCAGGCACCACATGCAAAATCCACTATGATGGATTGTCTGCCCACATAAGCATAATTACTAACCAGTCATTGACAGTCCTTGCTACTGGAGCAACCAACCAGGAGGATTGAGAAGTGAATGAAAATACTTTGTAAGAAAGGGCAAAGAATGCAATTAGATAAAGGAAGACATACCAAAGTAGGGCATAATCCCTCAGTTTTAGGGAACAACTGATAGTTGACATCAGAGTGAATAATTCACAACAAATCAATTAGGAAATGCAGCTTCTTTAGATAGTGACTCTGTACACTTAAATTCCAATACTTAGAATTTGAGTGTTGCTTAATCATTTCTAAAAATCATGTCTCTTTTTATGATTCTTGAAGGAATGAATTATGGTTTTAATTGTAAACACACTTGAAACCTTTGAAACTTAGAAACTTTTACAGTGACTGTGGCTATTTTGTCTTAGGATGACAAAGAAAAATTGGATTCTGAACTATGACGCATTGTAAAATTTCTGAGCATTACTTTATATTTAGGCTGAAGCTTCATTCTCAGAATTTAAAACTGAAGTCAGCATGTGAACATAGGACACCTTTTGATGGGCTTAGACACTGTCTACTAATTCACCCTTCAGTAGTCTAAAACAAATTCAGTCACACAAGGCAGGGTTCTCATAAGTCTGACATCTAAAGGTAATGCTTTATGGAAGAGACAGCCAGGAGCATTCAGTTCTACTATCTGCTATAACCAGAAAACAAAAGTAGGCATATTTCTTTTCGCCTAATGAATTGGCCCTTTGAAACATCACCTTATTCTCCTAGAGTGAGAAGGAGAATTGTTTTGAATGGAATTATGAATAATAAAGGAGAAAAGAAAATGCTGGGGTTCTAGAAGAAAAATTCTGCTGTAGGGAATGCTGTACATGGATGTTCTTTTATGATATATAATAGTACAGTCTTAAGTCATAAATTGAAACTTAATCACATGTTGAGTGGCAGGCTAAAATGGGATAGATTTTAAAGAAAAAAAAAATAAAAGATGTCTTCAGGCAGTTTTCTTGTGGCATTAAGAACAACTTGTGCTTGGTTAAAAAGGGGACCCGCCATTCAGCAGCCCAACTGCTCTCAACTGGTTCAATCAGGAGTAACAACTCTAAGTGCTCCCTACATCATAGGCAACATCTTTAGTAGCTGTACTATATTCTTGTACTTTTTCATAATAACTGCAGATTCAAAATTACAAAATGAGATTAAGCATACAGAAATTCATACAATCTCCTCTAAGGTATTTAGTTGCAATCTAATGAACTGGATAAAAAGGAACAAAATGGGGTTTTCTATTGCTGTTGCTGTTTTATAAACTACAGATGTTTTATTGAAGAGTTTTCCATTTTTATAAAATAAATGTCAGCGCTGTCTGTGCGGTGAATCAGCATGATAAAGCAGGAAGACAGTGCCAGCTTGAAACTGTTCAGAACCATTCTGAATATTGCATTGCAAAAAGCAGACATCTCATTCATTCTTAATAAAATCATACTGTGAAACTTTACTCTGAACCCCCACCTTTCCTTTATCAATGTGTACTCAATAGCCACATACTCAGCCAGGAAAAGACTCATAATTACTATACCTACAGTAAAGATGGTGAGGTCTCTAAATACCAGTCATGGGTTCACCTCACAAGAAATGTTAAACTGCAGTAATTAAATAAGCTCTTTTCTAATGACTGAAACTTCTCTGTTGTTAATACATCTTAGATAAAAATTCTCTCGTGTAAGTAATTTGACATGTTTTATGATGAATATCTTTGAATTTTAGAGGACTGAACCCTATGTATTTTTTTTCTATTCCAAGACTACAAGTTCAGTTTCACAGCCATCAGGCACTGGAGAAAAAAATCCAGGGAAACATGAAAGCACCTTAAAGAAGTGAGTGAGCTGAATGCATCTTTTAATACAAATTCAATCAAACCACAAACCCACTGACTGAGGTCCTATAAGCATATTCTCCTAAAGATACACTGTCCATAGCCTTCATTCTTATTGTGGAAATCCTTCATAAGTGTGCCACAGAATACACTGTTGGAGATATAACTGCACAAGAAATATGGCATACTCTTTTTATATATTATTTCCAATATATTTCACATTATTCTAGTCTATGCAGGAAAGGAAGCAATTTAGGTTTCAAAACAAAAAAATAAAATGGACCCAACATTCTTTGTTTTATAAGCTTAGACACATCACAGCAAGAAATTCACTAGAACTTATCAAATTAAAAGTGCTACAATTATTAATATTTCATTTAAAAATGTTAAATTTTTTAATATTTAAGTTATTGATACTTGAGTTACTGGTCTAATAACATTATAACCCAATATGGCCATTTAATTTTGAAAGCAACCATTACCATGAAGTGAGATTCAACTGATAATGTCAAACTACAGAAGTTTTCTGAGCTTGAGAAGAGCAGTAATCATTTGTGGTATGCGCTAGTACAAACTAACAGTGACAGAAATCACAAACAGCTACAATTTAAATTCTTATGTTTAACAATGGTATAGAGAGTAAGACTCTGTTTATGATGATTGTTTTTAATTTTCCATTTTTCTGTGACTGTCCCCTTTCTTTTTACAAATGGATAAAAATATGTATTTCTTCTGTGTATACAAGATTCTCTAAAGATCTTAAAAAAGTTTCAAAATAATATATAAACCAAAGAATTTTACATATATGATTTCCCATTGAAGCTGGACACTAGCAGAGGGGAAATTCCTAATTATATTTCTAGGCTAAGTGAAAAGGCCTGAAACAACGTTCAAAGTTAACTGCTTTGTTTGCAGACTGCACCACCTTTCTTTAAAGACTTAGAATTTAAGTCAATAAAAACATCTTTAAGCAGAAGTATCAAGTCAGAATTTTTTAATCAATATATGATCATATCACCTTACACAGCAGAAATGTCACACAATTTTATCTTAAAAAATATATTCTTATTAAAGTTGAATCTTAATCCACATGAAGTGTAAAATTTAATTTTTTTACTTTAAATTGTAGCACCTCAATTATCAGTTCTAAATTACAAGTGGAATGGCTATAAAGCTGCACAGGCTTTACCTAAGTACAAGGACATTCTACATTAAAAAGTATCTGCATCCATGTAGAGGAATAAAAACCTTAAATTTTTAACATTCAGGCTCAGAGGAGACACATGCAACACATTGGCTTAATTTCTATTATATGCTGTCAAGGAAAGCACCTATCCCTGCAACCACCTGGAAACAATTTTCCATGTAAATCTAGTCAGGAGCCAGTTTAGGAACAAAGCACCATATGATGGACAGCCCAGACTAAACAAGAGGTTTTAAGGGAGCCAGTGGTTGACTTCAGGGAGAACAGTGGAGAAATCTGTTTATTCCCAGACTGGAAGAACTGCCCAGCAGTATTTTAACTTCCAGCTACATCTGTAGCTGTGAAAACTATTTTAACAATGGTAATCAAATCTCATATTTCAGTATGTAAAATGATTACTTAATGGTCAGAAATAATTCCTCTCTCAATCATTCTAATAATACTTGTGGACTAAGGGAATGTGTTCAAGGACTTGACAGTATTCCTTCTCTATAATTTCAAATAATCTGTTTTTTAAATGGTTATTTTTTTTTCAATCACAGATAATTTGGATCTGCTTAAAAAAGTAAACTCTATGATCCTCTGCATTTTCACCATACCTGAAATCCTGTGACTTCATAAGTATGTCAAATTTTTGAACTTATATGCACCAGGTGAACACCATGAGATTTCTCAGTTTAGTTCTATTGATTTCCTTGTTTGGTATTATAGAAAGATTTTGATGAATACCTTAAAACTAGAAGAATTTCATATTTTAGAAATAGAAAGGAAATCAATGATGCCTTTTTCACCTGCCCACTTTTTTTGGCCCCTGTTTTTTTTCTCTCTCATTTAATATTTTCTCCAAAGTTAATCTATGGATAATAAAAAGTGAAAGAAATGTATCTGCAAAGACACTAGATTGTTATGAGAAAAAGAATGCATGGGGATATGAATTGAAATCTCTTTAAAAACAAAGTTTATCAGTTTGACTTGGATAGCACTCACCATAGCAGTTACTCCATATTGTTTCCTTAAAAATAAAGTGTTTTATAATTCCTACAAATCTCCCTGTAATTACAAGATAGGGATTAAGGAAATAAAAAGAAAGAGAAACTCAGTGCTGTTGTATTAAAAGTTGCTTAAAGGCTTTAAAAGTTATATTTATCTATATCTCTCTGTATAGAGGTAGGTAGTAGTTTCCTTACTTTTACAACATTAGATTAACATTATTATTATATAACATCCAAAACTGGAGTAGAGAGAGCTGTTGCAGTTTTCACAGAGTGTGATGAACATGTGGATAACAGAAGCAATGTGCTTCCTAATTAGGTACTACAAAGAGTTATTATGGTAATTCTCTATCTATGACTTGACCTTCACTTGGCAATAAAGTGATAAAAAGAGTTTAACAATCAGAGGCAGTGCATTCCATATCAGCAGTAAGGGCAAAAGACACATAGGAAGAAATGGCACAAGTAAGACATTAAACTCAACTCAGCTCTCTGGTGTGGCAGATTTTTTTTTTCTGTGGTCCCTAATTTCCAGGGTCTCAAAAGGTCTCAGATTTAGCCTTTATACTTGCATGAGACGTGCATGGGTCAGTGTTCCAAAACCCAGCATAATAAAAAATTGGGTTTTTTGTCTATTACATGGCAAGAAAAACTACTGTGCTACAGGTTTAAATAAACACACACATTCAAATGTAAATGCACAGCCACAAATATATTCTTTTAGGTAGGTATGGTTACATACTATATAATATACACTTATACGCCACACACAATTATGTAATATACGTGTATACCTTTATATATGAGTGTGTGTACATACAATTACACATAGAGTCTGCAGCAAGGCTAATAAATGCTTACACACAGGTCATCATAAAAGGAGGTGTTCAAGGATTTATTCAGTTTTGTTTTATTGAAAATGTTTTTTGCCCCACTAAAGCCTCAGACCAGCACAACTACACCACTATTAGCTCTGCTTGTAAAAAAAGCTATGAAAGTTGCCTACTTTGTGGAAAAGAAAAAGGCTTTAAAATTCTGTCCATCTTCAAACTCTTATTCAGCTACAAATTCACAGAGAAGACTTCAAAGAACACCTCAGGAATTACAGGCTTCAATAACAAATTATGTGAATATATAGCTGAAGGACACCTCACCAGGACAAATACAGAAAAACCATGACTCCAGCAAAAGGAAATCCTGCCCTGCCAGAATTTCAGACTTCTTTGCACTGAGCTAATATAGTCCACTTGGACTTCCACGATGTTTTTGAGGAATTTAGTAAGCCACAGCCTCAGATGAAAAACCTGACAAGTATAAGCATGCTGTGACTGAAATACATCCTGTTGAGGGCAAAGTAAAAACCTTATGTCTTACAGGAGATTGCCAATGAAGTTTTGCCATAGTGTATATTAGAACCTATACCATTCCATATATTAGTAAATAACCTGAAAACCAAGGGCTAAAATGCATGGTGACATTAGTTTGCTGATGATAAAGTCCATGGTTAGCCATGAGAATCCCAGAAGAATCTGTAAGAGGAGTTTGGGCAATACTTGGGCCTATGAACCATCACCCATCTACTGCAGCAAAAGTCTGAAAATCAGTATTATATATATTTGTTTTTAAAGTGTCAATGAAAAACTTATCATTTCCTCTCCTGTAACACTATTCTCCCAGAAATAAATTTAAATGCTCTTTTCTCTAAGGTGGCAGTGGGAAAACGGCCCTTTTGCCAAATGAATGGGAGGTTTTCCTTCATTGGGATTTTGCCCCATCTGATTCTCCATGTATAAATCTGAGAAAAATACTAGAAGTGATGGACACTTAAGTTTATAGTAATTTAGATACTAAATTATAGTATCTAAATATAAGTCAGTAATACAATTTGGCTGAAAAACAAAGATTTCTCGTATCCATTAGATTAAGACCTGATGGCTGCTCATGGTTATATTTAGGGTTTTCCCTTTGGAGGCACTCAATCTACATTCTGTTTTTGTAAATCTGACTGTACAATAACTCAATGTCTGCACATGTCAGCATCCATAATACGTCCACAGTATTTGTCAATATGTCCATAATAACTGAACAACTCTGGGAAATCCTGTATTGACTGAATAAAATCCCTACACTCAGCTTCAAATTGTTTCTTGCACATTTTCTTTTACTGATGTGACTGTATTTAAGAGAAAATACATTGCTGGTTTTGTTTCATAAGCAGCAGCTGGAATTAGAAGGTTTTGTGAAATCTATCAATAAAGGAAACTGTTGTGGTAAACATATATAATTACACTGACTTTCATTTGTTAATGAAAAATGAACTAATTTGTTTGGGAGCAACCAAGACAAATGCAGAAAAATTAACTCAGTAATAAGTTCTTTTTATTAAAGAATTTATCTTTAAGATATAAGCAAGCACATGCTGACTGAGTAATATAAGCTCTGAAAAGATGAAAACCAAGTTAAGTTTTACTTTATGGGTAAAGTGTTTGATGTAACTCAAAGTTTTGTAAACAAAAATTGCATAAAAAGGCAAAACTAGGTCTTTTACAGGACAAAATTATGTCTTTGGAGCCTAATAAGCAGAAAATTACTTGTTATTAATTAAAGAGAATGATACCAAAGTTTCAGATTAAGATCTGGCAACTGCAAACCTGCTACATGTGTTGGCAGCTTTTTTTAGGACAGCAGTAATTTAGAAGATGAAAAGCATGTTATAATGAGAAAATTAAGTCATATTCTATCTCCAGGGACTCTCTGCCACCCTCAGAAAAGTGAGAGTTATAGACTGGATTTATAAGACACAGACATACTCTATATAGATCATAAAACTAATTGTGAATTGCACAGAAATAAAGGCAATGAAACGCATTGCTTTCATTTCATGGGGAACTAAGTAGACAGAAATAGCATCTTTAAGCTATAAAACATACTTAGTCTGCACAAACCAATGGACCTGAAGAAGAAAATAAGAGCAACAGAAAAAAAAGAGCCGCTGATAAGCAACCTGTATTATTACATTTGTCTATATAATTTCTGCTTTACATCATCACTTGAAATGAATGAGCTGTTTGACAAATTTTGAAAAAGAAAGGATGGAAGAGCAACGAGAGTAGAAAAACATGGAGATTGTTAACATTTAAAGTATGCTTTTATTTCCACTCTTTCTAAACTACCATAACATCACCATTTCTAAAAAACAGCCAATAGCTTCTTCTCTGGCACATAATAAATGCATGCACATAGATAATGGAACGTGAATCGACTGGATTATTTTCTGCCTGAAATGATGCATATACAAAATAAAGTCTACACCATCATCTTCAGAGGAAAAAAAGGTCATCAAAAAGATGTGCACTTCCCTGCCTTATTCTAGCTTAAAGAACCTGTATTCCACGCTAGATTCTTAGAACTGTCATTTAAGTTTATGATTCCTTAACATGCATAATAATAGTACAAACTTTAACATACTACTTTTAAACAGTGCAGTATAGCATTAAACAGGCAAAACTAAGCTCTTGCAGGCTATCATTATGATAAAAGCCAATTAAATTAATTCAGAATCAAAAGAGAAAAGGCACTTTCCCTCATTCGTAATTTGGAAAGTGAAAAGCCCACTGGGATACACATTTTTCATAATTTCAGATCACGCTTGACCTCAACTCTTTTGTTTAACCAAGCCTATTAATCAAATACATCCCAGAGGTGACTAATGATCTTCCAGAATTCTAATAGAAGCAGAAAGTCAAGGACATAACAAATTGATCCACATCACCCACCTTATTAAGTTTATAACGCTGACAACGCTTCCCCCATTTTACTCAGAATTGTAGCCCATACGGATATTTTCAGACTACTGCTTAAGATTAAGACAATTTGACACAGCACCTCTCAGAGGACCAGATCACAGATTTTTGTCTCAGTGCAATATATCCTTCAAAATCTATATTGTAGATTCTTTCATTCAGATATATAGTTAAGGGGCAGCTAAAGTTACTTTAATAAACTTCCCTGAAACACATAAGCAGCTTTACATTGAACGACTATTGCAGACTATCATCTCAATGTACTTTTTAGAAATAGCATACATCAACTTTTCCACGTACTTTTGTTCAAATAAATGAAGGCAAAGTGAAATCTACATCACATTCAGTTCTTGTTCTTCAAAAGTTTAAGGGGAATTTTTTGCTCATACGATCAATATGTTTAAAAGACATGCTAAAAAGTGTAGCTTACCAAAAAAAAAAAAAAAAAAAAAAAAAAAAAAAAAAAAAAAAAAAAAAAAAAAAAAGAAAGCCAAAGAGGACACAGTAATAAACAGCATTTTTGTTCTTCATAGGCCTCGCAAAACAGTAGATAGATTTTTCCAAAAAGACAAAAATCGGAAATAATATTTTGCATATGGGAATGGGGTTTACCCAATGTTTTGCAGATCCTTGATTAAGAGGATCAGAACATCATTTGTTGACATAGATGGGTCAAACCAAACCTACCAACGCAATTTCCACCCAACACAAACAGGGATAGGAGATGGAAGTTTCACCTTGGGGCAACAGTGCTTAAAGAATATACTGCCATCTTACAGAAGAAATTTGAAGAAGGAAGAGGAAGCATTGCCTTTCTGCATCAAGTAATGAATACCTACCCATGATATCACAGAGATTACTTAAACTGTCCCATACATACTGCATTTTCCCTCTCAAAAAAAAAAAAAAATGTATATATTCAAGAGAAAGACAGTATTTAGGGCAGAAATAGGAGGTGATTCTGCTATTAGAATATATAGACAGTATTTCTTTTACCACTGAACAACACGTTGGTCATACATACATCACAGTTTTCTGATTCAGGAATCTATGTGCATATCTGCTGCTAAGAATTGTGTCATGTCTGGCAGAAAGATGATGCTATGAACATCGAAAAATGGAAGACTATTCAATAGGTACTGAAAACTCATTGTGGTGAAAGATTCATCATTATTCGTGTTTTAGATAGCAAGCAGAAAAATAGAAAAGCAATAAAACAGAGACCTCTAAAATTCTGTGATTTTTTCACAAAAGAAAGACAAAAAAAAAGACAGAACAATTAGAGATTTACTGCATGCTTTACTGGTTGTGTGAAAAAAATTATTAACAGAGGACAGAAAACTACAAAGAGTACCTAAAAAATGAATGAGAATAATATTGCTAAAAGAAAATTACTTTCAAATTATTTCTTTCCAAATTATGCCTTTATCTAAATAGAAGATATGAAAAGTAGCAATGAAACAAAACCTCAAGAATAATATGACTGTGCCAAAGTTTAAAGAAAAGTGAGAGATGATCTTTGTTCAGAGTCTCATTAACCAAACGTTCTGATGTCTGGGTATGAATTTCCTTCCTAGTTCCCCATTGCTTCTGGGAAGGGCCTTAATGCATATATATGTATAGCACATAATCCCATATTGGAGGTGAAACAGACTGCTTTGCTAAATACTTAAGAGAATAGTCATAGTTCTACTCCCTGGCTTCCCTCTGCTGAAATCAGAATAGAAACTAGAGCATCAGATGATGTGTTTGCCCATCTTTCAAAAATAAATCAAAAAATATTAAAACTTTGTCTACAAAATAGCTTAATTCTTTACCACATCATGGATACATCTTTCAAATAGAAAAGCTCACTGTAAAACCATTGGTTTGGCATTGAAATACAGAAGAAGCATTTCATAACCAGAAGGTCTGAAAACTATTGCTCAAGTACACAGAAGTTATCAGAATTGTGAGAAGTGAGAGGTAGTGGACCTGAATTATTTTTAATTGCACTGTAAGAAAAAGTAAAATCATAATTCTTCTAATTAGACATCTGATTAGAAGATGTCTGAAAACTGTTAAGACAGAGAAAAGGAATTGTTGAAATGATACATAAAACATTATGTAATAGTAATGTAACATTATGTAACAATAATCCATTATAGCTGACTGTGATCTGAAGAATCATTTTGCTCATCTTGAAGATATGTTGATTTGAGTCAGCTCACATGGCTTCACCAAGGGCAAGTCCTGCCTGACCAACTCAGTGGCCTTCTGGGCTGGTGTGACTCAACAGTGGACAAGGGAAGGGCTACAGATGGTATTGATATGAACTTCTGTAAAGCCATCTGTAGCCCCTACCATCCTTCTCTCTAAATCTGAGAGAAGAATTTGATGGGTGAGCTGTTAGGTGGATAAGGAGTTGGTTGGATGGTTGCATCCATAGAGTAGTGGTCAACAGTGCAAAGCCACGATGGACACCAATGATAACTTGATGTCTCTCCAAACTAGGACCATTGTTAATTAGAATCTTCATTAATGACATAAATGTAGGGCTCAAGTTTCACTTTATAATTGCAAGACTATTTTTACCATAGAACTGGCTTATTGAAACTCTTTCCTTTATATACTTCTATTTTGTTGCCTTCTGTTCTCCAGTTTTAGCCCACAATGATTAGCTTTTTGGAATCAACATCTTTGGAGATAATTCAAAGCTGTCTGATGGTCTTAGGCAACTTGCTGTAGTTGTAACTCTGCCTCATTTTGGACAAGATGATGTCCAGAGGTCCCTCCCAAACTCCACCATTCTCTGAGTCTGTGATGGCTTTGCAGAGAACCAGGTTGCAAATGTGAGCTGATTCAGAGCAGGAACATTTCATGATGTGAGCCAAACCATGGTCAAATGGGATGACAGAGAGCTTTTTCTTTAAAAGCACATGCCTGCTTCAATTTAAACAGTACTGAAGAGGCCTCCACAGCACTAAAATGTAGAAAAAGAGTTGATATTTGGTGAGTTGTGGCTCATTTTTCTGAAGTGATTTGCTGATGAATATGGCATTTTGCCTTACTCTGCAAACTGCTAAATTTTCCACCTGCATTGAACAGAAAGGTTTGTAGTCTAAATACAGGAGAAAAATTTATAGATCCAGAGCAGATAAAACTAACCACTGTGGTCTGAAAGAATTTAATACTGAATCAAAGTTATATTTCATTACATTTCATGAGTATGTTCACCATGCTTGTAACAGGGCTAGGGTGCTTACCTATCTCAGGACACTGTGAAGAACATAAAGATGATTAGATAGTGATCCAGGCAAAGAGTTCAGAATTATATTTTACCTTAGAGAAAGTGGCTTAGCTATCAAGTTATGTAAAGGATAATCCACCTGTAGGAACCAATCACTATGCAAGCAATATTAATCTGCCCTAAAATGCTCCAAGTGGACCTGGCTGAAATTGACTGTGAAAGGCAGTGGGGTTCAGCAAGGTCCCATTGGTTTGTGCTGTGCAACAGCACAGGGACATCCACCTGAGCACTCTGGGCTGGTCTGTAACACTTCTGTTAGCAACTAAGTTACTGTCACAGTCTGAAGTAAAATTCTACCTACTAAAGGTTTTATTAGGCGTAAAAACTTCAACAGATATGGAATGCATTGACTAGAAAGTGCTATGTGTCTCTATCTTTGCTATCAGTACAATAATTAAAAATCAATGCTGCATCCAGCTCAGAGCTGATCAAATTAAAGTGTACAAATAATCAAATCATTACACATTACAGCAATTATTCCTATGCCAGGTAAACTACTAAGTAGAAACTTGCAAACTAAGTAAAATCCATTTAAAAATATTTTCCATAATTAAAATAAATGACATCTGGTTCCCCAATATAATAATACAGTTCTTTCTATATTATTCAAAGCACAGGTAACCCCTATTTAATGATGACAGCCCAGCAGGCCTGGGCTGTTGGTAATTCCTGAAGCATTTCTCCAGAGAATAATGAAATCCAGCATGATTAAGGATTTAAATTAACCCAACTATACCGATAACAAGTATTTTAATTTTTGAGAAAATGATGTCAGAAGCTACGCTACGGTAATTTGCTATAATGCAGTTTTTAGAATCGAATGAAAAGTAATCAAGTTACAATAAAGACGACTGAATAGGAATGTGTACAGAACTAAAGTAGTGCCACCCCTAATTAATGTCCCCTGGAAGCAAATCTATTAGTTTAGTAACTGGGATTCAGGAGGATGCAAATTAATAGGACTCTGGGAACAATAACTACAACTGGCAATATTTATATAACTAGTGTTTTCATTTATATTACTGAACAACAAAGATGCATTAGCAATTCCATTTGGAATCTTTACTAAAGCCTATAAAAAAAGCATCAAGCAAACTATGGCACATATCATCAGTGAAAGTTATTATGAAATAGTATGAAACTAACATGAAGAGTTTACATGTCCTCATCAGGACATCACAGGCTGTCTTCATAAAATATTCTAACCTGCCAATAATGATCACTTTACAACTACTAAGCAGCACACCCCGCCCTTATAGCCTACCCTGGCTTTCAGCCTCCATGATCTCCATGAAACCTAAATGAAATTAACCACATGAATTTTTTCCTGACGTTGTTTTTTAACATATTTTTATTGTCTGTGTATCTACTGACAAAAAGAAAACAACCTCCTTCCTACATCACTTTACTTGTGTATCCCTACATTGTGGGTTTGTTTTCTGGAGGGGGTTTGTATGCAAAAAGTAAAATTTCCCTGACCTGAGTGCTTGGGGGCTTTATTATGTTACCTCCACTTACAGAGGTGGAGCTTTTCATTACAAAAATCCCATTCAAATCCACAGGAATCCATTGAAAAAATCCACTGCTCCAATAATTTTTCTTCCCAATGGGCTAAATTATATATCATGTTGTAATAGGGTGACATTTTGGTGTTCAAAACACATAGAAGACTTCTGAACTCACAAATGCTTTTCATCTTGTGAGATCAAATGATCCCTTTATCCTCCATCATATTTTCTCAGCAGTAGAATTTAATGCTGTTAACTATAAACAAAGGGTTTACAAAGCAAAAGAGGAACAAAATAGGAAGTTGATCTGAGGAATTTCTATTCTAAATGAAACAACCGTCAAAAGTGAAGGTAAATCGTACAAGTTCTTTCTAAAAGTAGGGCAATAGTTTTGTAATTTTGTTGTTTAGGTATAGAAACAAATTAAATGGACCCATGTCTGTAATTCCCAAATGTAGATACATTCTCATTCACTCTGTCCGCAGCAATAACTACCTTATGAAACAACTGAAAAAGATAGCTTTTTATTTTACCAGGAAAAATTTAGGGACATAGTGTTTTCTCCTTCCTTCTCTGGCTTCAGTGTGTGCATAAATATACTATTTGAAGCTCTAAGAAGAGTCTCTCTTTAGTACTTGTGATTTTGTAGAGTGTATCATTGCAGAAAAGTGCTAACAATCATGACTGTGCCTGCCCAACACATTCAGAGTTTTGAATGAGCTCTGCCCTTCTAAAATCAAGTATGAGGCTCACTTGTAATATGTACACATTGCATAGCTCAAGTCTTACTGCTTAGCACCCACATCTTGTTGTCAAACAGGTAAACATGGACACATTGCTTCAGATGACAACAGTTCAAAATTTTCTGTAAAAATATGATGATGATGCTTGCAATGAAAATCTATTAAGCGGTCTCATTACTGGAATGAGGCTAATATTTTTTACATGGTTATTGTTATTGCTAGGAGGATCACACATCATATCTATATACAACCAACTCAGATGTTTGTTCTTCTAACCAAAACACACCTACACTTAACTATATAGAAAAAACAAAATAGAAAGTGTTCATTAAATGTAATAAAATGCTCATGATGTCAAATGTTTCTTGCTTTTAATCACAAAGTTTAACTGCAATTGCAAAATCCAAATGCAACATTGTATGTAGTGAGTAGGTTTAGCTCTAAGTATGGGAGACCGTTTAATCCCCCTCTGAATTTAGCTGCTGGCTGGTAAGGAATCTAAGCTCCTGACAATGAAATCTCTAAAATCACTGCTATGGTGTTGTATTTTAGTACTGAATTGCAAGAGGTCAGTGCTAATCACTACCAGCCTCTACCTGATAACACAGAAAAGGAAAAAGAGTGAAACAATTTTCATGACTCTCATGAAGGAGTAAAGCTTTTTTAAAATAAATCCATACTTTAGAAAGGTTAAAGTATCATTCAGTTTCTTATCACTTCTGCCTCAACTTGCATAGCGTGTGTTTCTGACCTAGAGCTGGAGGCTTGTTCTGGGAACTCAATAGCTGCTCAGTCACAAACAGTCCTGGTCATTCTAACCTCTATTCTCCCTGCTCATTAAAGAATTGCTTGGTTTCAGCAAGACTGATACTTGTCCAATTTTTGCTACGCATTTAGCACATCAATGCATTAAATGCCACTTATGATTTTAGAATTCACAGAAGTTGCTATTACATCTCATTGTGAGAATACGACTGAATTTTCCTGAAATTTAATGAGTCTTGTAATTCATAATTTGCCTTTCAGAGGCCTCATTTTAGGGCACGTACTGTACATAAATAAACATTCAGTTTGTAATTGTTAGTCTATACAATGTGGCTTAAAATTTAAACAACTACATTTCCCCATTAGAGAATTTTAAAATATATTTTAATATCCTTAGTCAGTGGAGTTGATTCAAAAATTTTTTCAGTTGCAAAGAATATTATTTAAAAGTGTAGTCCTAAAAAAACCCCAGAAAACTTAATTTTCATTCAGTCCTATTTTAAGTGGTTGGTATATATTTAATTAATTTATAAAAGCAATACAAGTATTAAAGCTCAGCCACAGCACTTAATGAGGTATCTTGAGAGGTCCCTTCCAACCCCAACCACTTTGTGATTGCATAATCACAACTTTTCAGTAATAATGAAATATGTGAATAAAGGATTGGATCACTTTTATGTTAAATGCTTGTTCAAACAAGATCTGTTCACTGCACAGATCTGGCCCATCAATGTTGCAGACTGCAAATTTAGGAAAATATATCCCCAAGCTGTTTTGGAACAGACTTCTATGACATGTTACTGACCTTTTGCAATCTTTTTCTGGAGGGAAATGAATCTTGGTATCAAAAGCTCATGAAACAATAACAGTACGGTTGCTTCTTGGTTATTTCAATGGTATGCTGTCAACAGGAAGGTTTATGAGCCTGATAAATGTGCGTTCATGCAGAACAGGGAAAAGGCCACATTTGCATTAAAATTCAATTTTAATTGTCCTTATTCTTTATTGATGTTTAGTGAATTGGATCTATAAAGAACCATTTTTAAGCAGAATGAAATTTGACAAATAGTATAGCTGTGTAAACAATTTCAGTAATTATGACAGCAATTATTCTCTGTTTTATCTCTTGGTAGCTTTAAAGAGAAGAGATAGAAAACTATGAGAGCTTTAGAAACCCTGAAGAGATTTCAGCATTACAAAAGTCAGAGAAGCCAGATATAAAAAAATTTATGCAACATCAGTTTAGCACAAGAAGATAAACATTGTCCTCTCCTGATTTTCAGACAGGAAAATGAATAGGCTGAAATTAAACAAACATATAGGAAAAATGCCAGCTACACAAGAACTTTAAACAAGAGCATACAAAGTTATGAAGTCAAAAAATGTAATACCTCACCATATTAATTACACAACTACTAGAAATCATACTGGCATTATCCTTTCTCTAAACTCTTAGAAAAATTAATCACTGCTCTGGATGATAACGAGGACACATGCAGTCAGAGATTAACTCTTCAGACAAGTTTTGTTCTCTTCTGTAGAGATCTGGTTACACAGCAAGTCTTTTAGTCTGAAACTGACATTTTCAGTGCAGGGGGAGAGGAAATACCTTCTAGCTGCACTAGTTCTGCTGAGAGCACGACTTCTAAGAAACCATAGGTATATTGCATACAAGTATACAAGAGAGATCAGATTATGATAATATTAATTTCTAGACTCAAATCTCATTAATCATCCAGGATCCAAAGTGTAATAACTGCATCCCAACAGAGCACTACTTGCCAGTTTCTCATTTCACACTACCTACAAGCTGGGCCACTGGGAATATTGTCTTACACTGACTGTGGAAAGCATAGAGACCAGAGCACAGCAGTGAATTCCTCCTGAGAACAGAAAGGTTTAAAACAGTTGGAAACAATACAAAATGGCAACCATTTACTTTAGGAGTTTAAAATACAATGTGGGACGCACACAGAGAAAAATCTAGACAATAAAACAATAAAAAGAACCCTGCAAGGAAGAAGGGAAGCCTATGAATTCAGTAAAAACCCCCAGCTTTAACAGAGGAATAGCAACAGAATCTTTATTACTAGAAAAGAAAATACTAATGCCCTGCAGAATACATTACTGATGAGAACTAAACTAATTTACAGATTTCTTGGTCCTCCAGCTTTTTGTTTTCCTGAAACTCTGAAATACTTAGGAAATGCAGAGAAAAGAGAAATATTTTCATTTTCTGTGCAGGAGAACCAAGAAGCTGCTAGACACAGAGAATGATATGTTACCTAGCAAATAATACATAAATAATTCAATTATTCTTAAACAAAACCTGAAGCTGATTTGTTTACTGCAGTATTCCACTACTCACAGTCTCATACAAAATACTGGAAATTATGTGGCATTTCTCAAAAAGAATGTGTATCAAGGTATGTGGCCTTCTGCCCTTTGATAGATTAGAGTCAGATTGGAAGGCTCTGTCCAAGAGAGTGCATCATTGCTAAGTGAAGCAGAGATTACATTTACTTTTCTGAATATCAACCTTGTTATACATTTCTACCCTTCCATGTGTTCAAAAAACAGAGAAAGGAAGCAAAATATATGCAAAAGAACATGAATCCATGGGTAGAGTTTCACTGAGACTCAGCTCTAGAAGCACCAACATGCATTGGTCACTGCCACACAAAGTGCATGATAATGCAGCTTACAGATAAGACAAAAAGGCAACAAGAGAATAATAATGATAGAAATGCAGAACTGCTTAGGTTGTAAAAACTCTAAGATCACAGAGTTTAGCTGTGAATAAAGCACTGCCAAGGCCACCATTAGACAATGCCCCTAAGTGCAATATCTACACATCTTTTAAATACCTCCAGGGACAGTGACTCAAACACTCCCCTGCACAGCCTCTTCCGATGCTTGACCACGTTTTCAGTGAAATTTATCCAAATATCTAGTCTAAGCCTCTCCTAGCACAATTTGAGGCCATTTCCTCTTGTCCTGCCACTTGTTACCTGTAGAAAAGATGCTGACCCCTTTCAGGCAGTTATAGAGAGCAACAATCTCTCCTCTCAACCTCCTTTTTTTCCAGGCTAAATACACCCAGCTCCCTCAGGTGTTCCTCACAGGACTTGTGCTCCAGACCCTTCACCAGCTCCACTTCTCTTCTCTGGACTTGCTCCAGCCCTTCAAGGTCCTTCTCGCAGTGAGGAGCCCAGAGCTGGGCACAGGATTTGAGCTGTGGCCTCACCAGTGCAGAGTTCAGGGTGAATCACTGCCCTGGTCCTGCTGGCCACACTATTGCTGATACAGGGCAGGATGCCATTGGCCTTGTTGGCCACTTGGACACACCTGGGTTATAAAATAGCATGCCTAGTTTGACCAATCAAATGATCAACATCACCAGTAGAAGAAAGACAGGTATTTTGTAGGGGTCCCAGCACAGTCTGTTATTTTAGAACAGATTTACAGCAGCACAAGCTGCTGAAGAGTCAGAGGTGATCCATCCACATAGCAGATCCTCACAGCAAGTAATTAGTCAGCTCCTGACAGGATACACCATCGTTATATGTGTAATATACAGCTTTGCAAACACTGATCTAACTCACCAATTACTACAAGATTCCCAGTATTTAGCATCAGACTGCTGACAACCCCATTGCCTTTCTATATACTGAAGACTCATCTTTTCCATTTCTAAAATCCAGAGAGCAGCAGCCTTGCTCTCACTTTGAGGATGGAGAGCTCCCCTCTGTTAGAGGCACCATCACTGCCTCAGTCAATTCATCAGTGGCAGCCGCCCATTAAATACTTTTTGGCTCCACCCCCTATGTGCAACCCTGTCTGTGTATACAGTTCAAAGAATAATTTATTTTCTTGTGTCAATATTATTATTAATTACCTGTCTGGATTAGCAGTGAAGATGTGTTTCATTAGACCACACAAGTATGGACTACTGCATGACTAAAATATAATTAATCTGCTACAACTTTGGAGCGCTGATATATAAGGTTGTCTTATGCTAGAAAATTAACCTTACTGAAGCACTGTTAAACATATGAGAATGCTAATGTTATCAAAGAATAACAATCAGATTTTAATATTGAGAACATGAATCTAATTACTATGATTTTGTATTTCTGGCACCAATCAGAAATGTAATCCTATCCTCCCCTCCTAGCATAAATAATTGGATTTAATTATGTAGCTTTTATTTTGAGGGATGAAGAACTGTGCTTCTTATTCACGCCCACATTTTATTTCTCAACATTTCATTACAATTGACCTGTCTACTACGATGCCTTTTGCCTCCCCTCCAAATTCTTCAGCATACTGTGGATCAGTTCATTTGAAAACATGAAGAGAATTTTCCTCATCTCTGATTCTCCTGAAACATCTTTTATTGTCTTCTGGGGAATACCTTGCTGATGAGGCCCAAGTTCTAAAATCAAGATAGCACTCCTGATATGCTGTTTAAAAAGTGTATTCCTTTCACAATTCCTCTGGCAATCAGATATATACATGGTAAGCTCATGATCCACACATTCTTAAATATGCAAAACATTACACACAACCAAGTACTACAAACCCAAAAAGACAAACAGAAGAGAACTGCTGATAGAATTGAAGTCTTCCCAGCTTCTGGAGGTATCTACACCTTATTCACAACCAAGAATCTCAGCAGCCGAGTAACTGAGTAATGAGGTAACATCATATCAAGCAGTATTTTTAAAATTAGCAAGTTGGACTACAGTCAGTAGAGATTGTTGGTGAGAGCAACAATGGTATGTGGTATGTGTGTGGTTTTGCTACATGGCTGAGTTGAAGGATTGATTCATCACAGTTGAAGTTGTTGGGATTCTGCATATAAAAATAAAGGATGGAACATTTTGTACTGGCAACAAATAAATTAGAAGAAATTGTAAGGAATGATGGTTAATATTTGAGATGCCAGCAAGATTTGTCAGGTGCTATAATTGGGTCACAACAATAGTTTTAGTCTCTAAAACTCAACATTGTCCTTTTGTCCTTTTTTAGCATTTGGATGGTATTCTGTACCTAAAAAAACTTCATATAATCACTTTCAATGTGCTATAAGGTAATCAGATGATTACAATCTGTAGAAGAACATAACTACAGATGAGGAACAATTCTAAAAAAGATCAGAAATATCTGACAACACTGTGGCCCAAAATAAGGAGATTCATTCCCTGCAGAGGTGAGTTTGACAGAAATTTGTATTTTGCTTGCCCTATAGAAGCAGCCTGAGAGCCCTCTAGGTAATGGAGGAAATCTGCATAAAAAAAGGATGAAGACTTTTTAAGACAATTGAAGAACTAAGGCTTTGTAATGTGTTCACCAAAACTGAAGTTATGACAGATACTTGGTTAACAGTCTTCTAAAGATGTAGAAAAAAACCCAGTTGTTTTGCATCTCACAAAATAATATATACTACATGATTATATACTTGTACCACATTAATTATTCTCAAATAGAATAGTTTGCTCTGAGAGCACAAAAAATGGCTGGTCACATGAAAATATGCTTTATACAGGAAAAGTTCGTGTTAAATAATATTGACTGCAAACCACTAGTATTATAATCAAACGGGTCCTAATAAACACTCCCTAGAAAATAGACAACTTTTTTTTCTTTTGTATATACAGCTTCACACATAGATTGCTGAAGAAAAGATGCAAGACTCAGTATAGACCACTTGTTCAAAAAGGAAAAGGACATAAGCACACCTATTTGACATCACACGAAAGGTGGAGACTGCTTAGACATAAAATAATTTCTGTCATTAGCTGATCAATAGAAATCAAGATCTTAGACTTCATACTGCTTCTTGAAACTTATGGTATACGTCTACAACAAGAAACAACACTCACTTTTTGACACAAGACAGGGTTACAAATGTACAAGGTTGCCACACTGACATAGCCCACAAAACATTCTCTCTCCAGGAAGAGGAATACTTAATTTCGAAATTAAAAAATGTGATCCAGGGCCGTGTCATCCTAAATAACCTATTACAACAGTAGCATTCTTTCAGTTTGGAACATAGCAATATTTCTGGTAAATGAGTCTTCCCTCTCCCCACCACCAATTACAACAAACTCTCCTTGACTGCTTTTTTCCAAACACATTTACTACCAAAACAACAGAACCATATTTAAAAAACTAAATTAAGAATTACTACAGTAGTAGACCTCAAATATTTAAAAGAAAAAAAATATAATACAGTGCTATCCAGTTTCTTGGAGGTGCATTTCTTATGCTGCTTTTCAGTTTGAGTGCCAGGCACTAATTTGAAAGCTGGATCCTTATACAACTCTCTCAGTAGCTGCCAGAACCACTTCAACATTCCTCAGTTCAATGTGCAGAAAAGAATTTTCTGTCTTGGGGATGAGTCCTAGGCTATTTTTCACAAATAAAAAGGCTTCAGGAAACTGGAAGAGGGTTGGAGAGACAGCTTGGACAGTCAGACTCTGCTCATACTTCTATAACAAATACTCTTCATCCTTGAAACTACCCTGTTGGAATCAGCCTGACACTGTCACAATTTCCCACCCTTTTCCCCCATCAACTAGTATTCCTGACACTCTGTTCTAATGCCTTTTTTTTTTTTTTTTAATTTTCCTCTGCTTTCAGCAGGTTGTAGCTGCAACATGACATTGCATCAAATGTTCTGCAGCAAATATAACTACTATCAAGCCTCTGAGAAATAATATGGAAAAAATCTATAGGAGCAGGACAGAGCAAATCAAGTAAGAACTGACATTTCAGAAAAGGCCAGAAGTCAGACACAATACGCAAAATATCTGCTTATAAACTATGGGAGTAATCGTACGTCATCGACCCCCCGAATCCTACATTGACAAGATACCATAGGGAATAACACTACATTTTAAGAATGCAAAACCACTTAAGGGAATCTCTTAAGTGAGTTCATCAGAGGGGTTACTCCCCTATTTCTTAAAATATCAGCTTTTAACAAATCCTATACAGATCAATAAGATTAAGTCAAAGACCATGCACAGAAGCCCCATATTACTGAAGCCATTGGAAACACATAGGAATTTATTACTACTAATGCACAAAAAATACTGAATTACTACAACAAAATACAGCTCTTTTGGTTATTTTACTTAATAGTCAGACTCTAGACAATTTTACTAGGCATAAAATACATCCTTAAAACCTAGTGCTGTTAAATTCCTTTTCACTTTCTAAGATAGTGAACGTTTTGTATTCATAAGTCTTCTTCTGGGGTAGATAAGTACCATTTTCCTGAAACAAGTATGAAACCTGGGGCTTGTTTTCTTTCCCCAAGGCTACTGATACAGCTCTATATGTAAACCATTCGAGGCTGCTATAATAATTATCGGCTTCAAAAATTCTTTCTTCCTTTCCCTTGTATCCTCCATGTTTACATCTTTACTTTGTCACATGAAAATTGGTATCAAACCGCGTTACTGTGGGCTTAGACATAAGCAAGTATTCAGAACTCAAAGCCACTTTGACAGTAGAAATTTCATAACCAGCCCTGCATATACAAAAACTGTGAAGCAATGGCCCTTTTTACTTTGGGGCATGTGAACAAATAAGTGCCTTTTTGATGCATCTCAGCTATTCAAGTTTTAAATCTTTTAAAGATTGTCTTCTAATTTTAAGTTCAAAAAGTACTTTCACAGAACTTTTCAAAGTTTGAAAAATTGTCAAATGTAAAACTTTTGTATAGCAATAATTAGAATAAATAATTTTTGCTTCTGTTCTATTGTTCTACCTCTATAAAAGGCATCTTTTACTGCCCATTATGAAATAAAAGAGGTCAATTTGCATATCCAGACTTTAGAGAACCTTAGGTTCTGTGAATCTTGTTGCTTTTGAATAACCTAGCAATATCTCTTTCCAGAGAATTGTAATTAAGCACACCTATACAGGTCTAATGTGAAAAATTGAAAAAAATAATAAATATACTCTGAGACATGTAATCTATTGAGAAATTCCTACTGTGTCACATCTGAACTTATTACTTTTGAACAATTTCTTTTTCCTAATTTTTATGTATGGAATTAGATGTGCAATTGTGGCATTTATCTTGTAAGTTAATTCAGTGTTTATACACAACAACATGTACTAGAGCTGCAGTGATGTTGCACCATGAGCTTATCTACAACACAAACATTATGAGGTATATTTTTTTTCCTTCCACCAGAAACACTGAAATTCCGAGTCAAAGTTCCTTGAAATATTCTCTTTTTCTTTCTGACCCAACATTTACTACGGTTACTGGCAGTGTCTGACCTTGAAGGAAGCACGTACCTTACTTGCTCTGTTACATCATATAATTAGATTGGGCATGAGAAGTAATCTTCAGCATTTTCCTTTCCTTTTCAGCTCACTTCTAGCTACTTAAAAGTTTCTAAAAATATTGAGAGGGTCCAGCTACAAATACGCCTTGACAATTATTGGCAGGACAGAGAGTAACTGCTGGTATTAGACCCTTCTTATTAGCCAAGTTTCAATAACAGCAATTCCTTTGATTAAGCAGAGTTGTCAGTGGAAGATTTAGGTAGAAAAACAAGCAAGGCCCATTTCACAAGGAATTTGGACTAAATAATCAGTGATGAAAATGCCTAAACCACTTTGCAGAGTCAGAACACTGACTTCAAGATGACTTTGATTACTCAACAGTGGCACTGTAAACATGGGAGGAGAGAGAGAAAAGAAAGGAACAAAAACTGTTTTCTTCCTTTCATAAAAACCACTATGAGCTTTTCTACTTTTTAACAAAGAACAAAGCTGCACACATTCTTGTGCTGAGGAGCACCCTACACTTCTCTCCATCACAGGAAAAGTCTTTGCAATAAGAACACAATATTATATATGTACTATCTATTGAAGGACTTAACAAAATAGAATTTATGAGTTTTACCATCTTGTCTTATTGCAGACAAATCCTTATCATTCTTAAGCCATGCAAATCAAAAGGGGAAAAAAGTTTATTTGCCTGGCTTCTTCTAGTTAGGGTTTAGTTATCTTCTAAAATATAATTTTGGAGATCTTCAGAAATTACTAGGAAAATACAGTCCTGAAATGTTTCTGTATAAAAAAAATTAACACAAGAGAACTCATTCTCCAGGTAAGAGTGGACTCATCCCAAAAACACTAATAGCTTGTATTACATGAATAAAAGCATACTTGATTATTGAGAGGACATTTCAAATAAACATACATAATAATTAAAAGCTTTTTATATTAATTATTTTGCATCGCTTGAAAAATCATCTACACTGAAAAGATGTGATCTATCATCTACAAAGCACTTTGTGTCTTCTTCATTGGAAGCTTTAACTTCAGAAGATTCAGTCAATGACTCTAGGAAATTTGGATTATGTATTTCATGAATATTGGGGCAGGATTTAAAAGAAAAAAACTATTCATTCCAAAAGCAAGGCTAACTAGTAAACAACATTAAGACTTCACATCGAAGGTATCATTAAACATTAACTGCCCAAATACAACTCCAATTAAGGCAGCATTTTTGCTTACTTAGTGGCATTGAAAAACAGGACGAAAATAACAGGAGACTGGAATAAAAGTCAGTGAAAAAATCAATTTCATACATCTGACTTGAATATTAATTGTAATTGAAACTGCAATACCCCCTAATGAGTCAGTTTATATTGTAAGTAGCCTTTAAACACTTTTAAAGCACCTGTGTAATGTATTTGAGTTATGTGAGCCAAAGAGTCTTTCAGTGTTTAAAACAATCACTAATAATGTATCAAATTCACAAGAACATGAAAACAGATAAGATCAAAGATCTTATCCCCAATTAATTAGCATGGAATACTCAGCAGAAGTGCCTATGCCCTTACACATGCAGGACTTTAGGTTACAGTAATTACTATGAACTGCAGGAGACTTCAGAGTCTCCATGGCTTTTCTTCTTTTCACCAATGAATTAATTTATTAAGTGCTCTCTTTTTATCAAAGCACCTTTTACATGCAAGAGAGAGCAATATATAATCATATCGATACATTCTGACTATTAAAATAAAGTAAGAATAAGTAGTAAAGAAAATAATTGACCCGGAACCAAAGATGATCTAACTTAAATCTTCTGTAGCTGTTAAAGTTTAATCATATTAATAGGCATAAAATTATTTTTTAGAATCTGTCTTGCAATGCAACCACCACTTGGCCATTAAAAACTGGTGACTGGATGTTTTGGATTATTTGCAAGAGTGGATACTGTATTTGATTCACAATCACAAATTTACAGGAATGTCTACAGAATCCTGTAATCTTCCTCATAGATGTACTAGTTAATAAACAGCAATTAAAATACTGGAAACCTGTAGTTCTTAGTTTCTTGCAATAATGAAGATGAAAAATGCAAACAGAAATAATTAGGGCAAAAAAGTGCTTAATCTTTTTTTTTTTCCTGTTTGTGTTACAGGAGACATTTAAGCCTCTATTTTAGAAAAAAAAAAAAAAAGAAAAATATAGTTCTGTCAAATCTGCTTTCAAGTTTTGTTCATTAAAAACATTTTTTTTTAAATTTGACAGCAGATATCCTTGCTTCATAATGTAAGAATCAGCACTCACTTTTAGAATTTCAAAAGTTTATTAAACCTTAACAAAATACAACAAAGGAATGAATAAGGAAAAAGGCATGCCACAGGGAGTTCGTCGTAGGTGGAATGGCTACTCCACCTTTCATACCCCTGGGGTTGCACCAGCCAAGCCTGGTCCCTCCCAAAGTCTGTCAACTCTCCTTCACTGCCCACTGACAGAGATCACTTTCTTGAGGAGATCACCTTGCTTGGAGGGCAGGTGCTGTCTCAGTAACAGGGCTGGCTCCTCCCAGATGCCCCATGCCAGAGGCACACATGTCCTGACTGCTAAGGCCGTCCTGTGGCAACCATGCAAGGGGGAGGGGAAAGGGGACTGTGGGGAGAACAGAGGACATTTAAACACCAAATCACAATGATGTAACTATACATCAATGAAACTTCTCGTAACATACACATAATATTCATCCCTTAATTGCGAGAGCCAACCGTTGCATTACCCATCTATAACGATAACAATAACAATAGATGCCTCTGAAAAGATTAGTGGCATCCTGTCATCAGTGAGAGGCACTTATAATCCAAATGGTAAATAATACAGGACTGACTGCCTTTAATAAGAGAAGGTCTGAGTATTAGCCTGTTTGCAAATCTCATGATTTACAGTGTCCAAATTAGACTTTTTCTTAGATTATGTATCAGACATCTCGCTGCCAGCCTTTTGCATTCGGAAAATTTGGTTGTAATATCCATTTGGAAAATTTGGTAGTAACAACCAAAATCTATAGCTGTTGAGTAACTCATGTCAATGAAACATTCCCTATCTATGGTGCTGAGTAACTGGAAACAAGAGATGTGAAATCCAGCATGGGGAAGCAAATACATGCCCTAAAACAGCATACCCCTTTAAAGACCCAGATTCCAATCAATGTGTCATTTTTTGAAATATTTGCCAATTAGCAACTTCTAAAACTATTTTCTGATGAAGAAGAGAAGACAGAATAATGCAAAACTCTTAGGTTTGTAGTCTTGGATTTAATTGGAGGTGCTAGACATCTGGAGCAGTGTAGAAGGAAAAGATCTTTTTCTTGTCTTGACAATGTGTAAGGAATTCAAGAAAGGCAGATATTTTCAAGCACAATCTACTGGGTGCAGGTAAAGCAAAAAAGTGACATAGACCTGTATTTTATTCACCCGACCATGCATATTCACAGTCAAAAAACCACAAAAAACCTAGCAAACAAAATGAAACCAAAGCTCCACAGGGATACAAGAGAAAAATTGTGAGCAATGTTCTTCTGATATGCTATTTCTTTTAAATCAGTTAAATCAATGCTTGTGTGTAAAATGTTAACATGAAAAATTGGGGATTACAGCTTAACTTTAGAGAATATTATATACAGAATATAAGAGGGAGCACTGAACAATGAACACTCTTTTTCAGGAAGAAAACTGGAATTTGAATCTTCCTGCCAAAAAATTAGAAGCTAAAAGAATTGTTCCAATAATTCCTGATTACAGTAATTGTCTGTTGCATGAAGGAAGGAGCAAAAGGCCACAATATGTTTTTGCTTTTGGTATAAGTGAATTAACTATGGTTTTATCTCCTTCATTAAACTGTGCTTAGTCCACTTTAGATTTTGCACATTAATAAACACCTTTTATCTTAATTTTATTTGTGTTAAGTTAAAATCCCAATGAATAATATCAGGACATTCCATCACAGTGGCAATTTGTAAATCCTGGATACTAGGGTGCTATGCATTTCACCAGCAATTACTTTTGTGGAATATTCAGAAAATATCAACTGTTAATTGCCCTTAATATGGTTAAGATGGTAGTTATAGAGTCTATGAAGGCCATCTTTGAGAGACAGGAAAATTTCTTAATATGTGGCAGATTAAAGAGGTACCAAGATAGCAGCTAAGAATTGCTTTTACTGAATTTAGAGAAAAGGAAATTGCTTTCCCTAATCAGCTTTATCAACCCTGCCAAAAGAATCATTATTGTTGGGAAAGCAGCAAGGTACAAATAAAGTAGCAGAATCATTGTATTTAGTGCTCTTAGCAATGGCCATAATTAGCCAATAATGATGTAGCTATTTTTTGTCTCATATACTGAAGTTACAGAAATGGTTTAATAACATGCTTTAGGGAACAGCTTCTCTTTCATCACTCTAAGGAATCTGAGCCTCTGGAACAATACCTAGCCATTGTTTTTTATAATGGTTCAACCTTACACACTTGCAAGCTGAAGAGGAATTTACTGGAACAGAACCGCAGCTGGAATTAATCCATATGAACAAACTGAAATAAACAGAATGGTGCTTATTTATGTGAAGTGAGAATTTAATCTATGATTTAATACAGATCAGGATATCAGTACACAACAAAGAATAATGATTATATCTTTCTGCATGGCAGTACTTCAGTTCACCTTAGAAACTGAAACGATTTTGCTCAAAGTATTCCATCAAGATGCAGAATGAGCTCAGAGCTTCAAAGCTGACAGCTAATAATGTAATTTTAGCCTAAATGTATTCAACAAAAGTTAAGAACAAGAACTACAGAATTGCTTAATCATGTACTAGGTAATGCTATAGAGGTGCATAAGTTATTATATATATGTATTAGTATTGCTGAATATATGAGTTTGGTTCAGAGTCTGGTACAAAAAATTAAGTGTTCAGGGTAAGTCAGTTCCCTGCCAATTCTAAAGAGGAGCTAAGAAATAACTCTGTAAAGAAAAAGACTGCTTTTTAAGTGACAGTTGAAGCACAATAGACATCAAAAGAACACAGAGGTTTACAAAGTAACACACTCTAGACACAGTAGGGAATTAGAATCAGGGAGAGGAGCAAGGGAAGAGAGACAATTTACTGAAAGCAAGTCTTTTCACCCAGAAATTACAAACTAGCAAGACCTTTAGGAAAATAAACATGGAGTATTTTAAAATATGTTTTTCTTCTTAAAAGGAATAAAAATACTGCTATTTCAAAAGGCTTGTCTGATTGTTGCAGGTGCTCGTGCCCACTGCCAAGAAATTCATCGCACACACCGACAAAGCTGCTAAACAAAAATTGTTTCTACATCACAGTATAGTCTCAGGTCAGAACTACGATATGAGAAATAAAGGTTCATGTCTAAAAGAACTCTACAGAAGCATTCAAAGATATGCAGAAGGAAACAAAAAAACAGGTAAACTGTGACTGGTAAAACCTTACATAGCAGGAAATAAAATCCTATTGCAACAAACCTAAAAACCTAGTACTGGTGAACACTTTCAAAAACTCAAAAAAATATAGATAAGTGACATGGAAATTACATTTTTAATTCATTTCCATATAAAAATATTTATGAATAACATTTATCTTTTCGATTTCATACAGCACAACTTGTGACTCCTTACTCTTTAATGTCTTTCAACATATCCACCTAAAGCTAAAAAAATCCCCAAAATATTGAAGAGAATAAAGAGGCTGCTTAGCTTCAAGGTTTTAAACTCTCCTCCAAATGCACTATCTGGCAGTCATCTCAACTAAACAGAGAACTTGGTAAGACTTCCTCACTGCATGGTTGGCTAAATAAAGAGATAATGAGATGTTTTGGTCTGAACACAGAAATGAAAGGCAGAAGGAGGCACAAGTCTAGAACTTCAAGTGAGCTTCTCTGTTTCTCTAAGACAGCCCATGGGGATTGCTTTAAAACTGGCACAGCCACTTTTACCAAGTCTTATGGCTTTTTGCTGGTGTGAAGAATACATCAGCCAAGGATGATCACAATAAGTAGTTTCGCTATGCAAAATTTAGAGCCCTGACTGAAGCGTGATAGACTTTCTACAAACTTACCAAGATCCTACAGCTCTTCAAATCAACACAGGACTGGCAACCTTGGTAACTACTGACACCTGAACAGCTTGTGCTACAAACTGGAGAAGGCACTTGCATTATCTTCAGAGTTAGCCATAGACATTTTTTATCAGAGCAAACATTCAGAGTAATCACCTTTTCCCTTCTGAAGTGCTGCAGAGAAACACTTTTAAAAGCAAATAATTATCCCTGTAAAACATCAGCATTGCTGCCATTTATCCTTCTATGATTGGTTTGCTTCTCTGTATTAAAAAAATTATGTACTCAATTCTACAATCTTAGATTATTTAATGGGGTTTATCCATGTGCAGTGTTTAGAGATGAAAGAATCCTTGTCTTTATAGGGCCAGATGATTTTTAAGACCTTGAGGTTAATTAGTTTCATCATCCTGATGATCATATTTTGAGGACTAAGTTATACTGAAACAGTAAGAGTGTTAGTACAAACACATATTCTTGGTTTAGCTCTTCTATTAAGTAAATACAGGAGAATTAGTATTAAAATAAAACCTTTAATATGTCACAGTTCATCACTATACAGTTGGAAGAGTCATGTTTCATATAAGATGACTTTTAACTCCCTAAAAACAAGGGAGGTAATGGTAAAGACCAAAGAAAAAGGCACTTTAAAACATAGTATTTCACAAAATTATCAGAATGTTACTAATTTTCACTCTTCTAGTCTTAAAACTTATGAGATATATATCAAGGCATTTTTTAGAAACCCATGAGAAAATAGTCACTAGAGAACTGTGGGTAATGGAAACAATAATGCCTGCATTAAAAATTCCTTTGCCTTTCAAAAGGAAGATCAAAGACAAATATTAAACAAAATGAAAAAGGTTTTTTTTTTCTTTTTTTTTTTTGTTCTTTTATATATAACATGATATAAGGTTCAATTTAGGTATTTTCATTTAAAGTTAAGGCTGCTTATGAATAGTTATTCTGAAATAATTTAACTTTCTTTTTCTCATTATTTTCTTCCTCTGATACTACAGATTGTATGTTGCTTTCTAAATAGAACGAGGTACAGTAGAAATAAAAAAAATATTTCTCTGTTGAAAAACAATTCTCAGCATCTTTGTTTTGGAAAAAAAGGCAAAAGGAAAAAAATCCTGTTGAGAAACTTTGCTTTCACAACAGATAAATAAAATTTGACAGACAGGGTGTAGTTTGTGCAGAAGTTTGGGGTTTGTCATTCTTATGGCAGTCTTTTCAACAAACTTTGCATATATTCCCTAGAGATGTAGATTTTAGCTGCTAAATTCCTTGGAGCTTCCCTTCACTTTTTCTTCTTTGTATTCCTTGTGATCACAGCTTTAGTGAATATTCAGAAAACCCTTTCTCAAGACAAGCATTTTACAAATGCAGTAGAAATCTAGTCTGCAGCAGACATTGTGCCATTTTACAGTTACTAAAACAAAGAATAATATTTGGATTAACCTGTACAGAAGATCACACTTGGATCATTACAGTATTGGTTGCACTCATCCTTGAGAATTTCTGAAGTGTAAAACCAGTGTAAGGACTCATCTGGATTAAGAGTTTTCAGAGAAGATGCCGCACATACCAGACATGTACATGTGTTATTTCCATGACTTTCATTCTTAGGCAATTGCTTCACAAGGAACTCAGTGACAGCTACATACACATGTCCAGAGATTACTGCCCCACCACACATAAATATGTTCTCCATAAACATGCATTTATTTGGGAAAGAAAATATGAACAGGAAAAAAGAAAGAGAAAACAGACAAATAACCTTTCTGAATTTTAAGTAGCTAAAAACCTGCTTTGATTTTATTACCTCACTATAAGTAAACTTACAGTGAAGATAATATTTCCATGGAGACCCTTTATCTACCTGTATTCCAGATACTGGCAACAGAAAAATTAGTGAGGGTTTTTTTCCTAATTTTAAACATTTCTTTATAAAGTACTATTACTTAAAAATCCTCCAGTGAAGTATGTTCCTTTCTACTTTACTTATGCACATAACAGTGCAGGACTCATCTGAGGGCTATCAGTATAACTTTTTCATAGTAATTGCAATAATTTCAAATACTATCATGACTGAAGGCATATAACAGGTTCACGTAGGGGTATGAATGAAAAGCTTAAAAGGTCAGTTACTGAGGTTGTTCTGCTAAAGACTACTGCAATTTCATGTATATATTTGCACTGCTATGATGCAAAAATAAACAATACGCCAGTCATCATCTTAGCAAGTCCTTCATTATCATTATCCAATCATTTTGTGACAACACACAGAAACAGATGGGGAAATGTATGATATGCACTATCAGAATCCTATCCTTCTTGTAGCAGCCATTTATTTAAGCAATAATTTAAAAATCTTTTTATTTTGCTCTTATCTTTTATAGAAGTCTGGGGTCACATTATCAACTATCTTTCTTTTGGAAGAAATAATACACAAATTGAAAATATGTATCTATATGAAAGTCTTCAGTTCCAATCCCTGAATATCTCACTACAAATCACCAAAATAACAGTGGCTTGATGCTTTCAACTCATACGTTTTTATTCTACATATTCGGCATCCTTGGGGGAGCAAAAAATATTATTTGAATTCCTAGGAGCTTTAATATGAGTAAGTCTTGAAGCATTTCAAACAAATTTATATCTGTAGCTGATACTGAATCATATTAGTGAAATTAATAAGCTTAAACTAGGACTTTTAATATTAAACTGAATGTGCATTTGCATAATTCATGTTCAGATACCCAGTTGCAATTTGCACTTTGGAAAAATAAACACTAAATTAATAACATAATTTTAGAATCAACTGAAATGTAAAACCACAATTCATAGAATAAAAATGAATATTATAGCAATACAAAAATACATTAATTGGCAACTTCAACAAAATTAACTTTTACTAGAGTTAGCAGATGTACATCAGTTACAAAACTCCAGAAAAGTGTACATTGAAATGGGCAAAAAAGTCTGTGAAGCATGATTTTCACAAGGGATGTAGTATATTTCAAAAGGTAATGAATGCAACATAAATTTTGACGTTACATCAGAACCACTTGTCTTGCTTCAAAATTCTTCCTCCCCTTGACTTCTCAATATACTAGATTCTCAAATTACAATAGAGAATTAAGATAGCTGTGTATCTGGGCTTAGATAACAAAACTGTTTTCTGTTCTGACCTTCATTTAGGTCATACCTAAGAAGGACACTTTCAGGAAGCAATGCAAGAAACTTTCTTTTGAACACAGATGCATCAGTCAACAGCTGAGACACCAGCAAAATAAATCAGCTCAAAGTGCCTTTGCATTCCATTCTAAAATCTTCTTTCTCAACATAAATAACATCATGGAAAACCTGTCTGGTTTTGTAGTGTATAAGGTTACTGGGCTAGAGTAGAGAAGATGTAGAAGCCTTTCTGCTCAAAGAGATTTTAGTGGGTCATCTGGCTGTGGACCTTCAAGAAGCTGCTTTTCAAAAGAATGTGGTCTAACTTGTCTTTAGCTTGGCATAAAACATGAGTTTATCTTTAAAATACAAGGTATTGAGAAGGACTTTCTTTCACACAGACATACTAATCCCTTACCCAAGAGTGCAGAGTATTATATAATCAGTACCACAGAATAAATCCCAAAACAACCCAAAACCCTGCCCCATTTTATGCTGGAACTGGCACGCCTCTTGCTACAGCAAATTATACAGAAAACAATTAAAAAATTGTTATGCTCAATCTTCAAACTCCTTAACATTCCATATGCTGGGAAGGAAGCAGAAAGTCCATCTCAATACTGAGCTACCTTGCTGTACTATTAATATACTTCAGACCCCAAGTTTCTAAAACTGCCTTTCAGTGAGTGTTGAAATGCCATTAACACAAGTACCCTAAGTGAATGGAAACCTAAATCTAATTTTCTACCATGTCCAAATTATAGAACAAAAGTTGCCATGTTACCATGTTGCCGTGTAATTGCTTTAAAATGACACCACTCATAAAGAAAGCTCAAGAGCCAATTCATTGTGAGGAGTTTCATCTATTATATGTTTTCTAGATAGCATCTGACATTACCAGTACTAAGCTGTAAAATCAGAGCTAAAGGAAACATTTTCAAAATTTATGTTTGCCATGCCTTCCAGACAGCATGTTAGAGTGCAGGCTGAACTTCAGTGCATTCTGTAGCACGGACTCTGTGAATCCACAGTGCCTCCTGCAAAGTACCTGCTCATTCAGGAGCAGCATGCCTGGGTGGCCCAAGGACAAGCCTGCCACTCTGTAAGCAGGGGAGACGTGGGGTGAGGACACAGCATGATACCACAATAAAAAAATATGTGCTGAGAACCATTAACCATTATAATTAAGTAACAGCTTGAAAAGATGGAATTTGAAATGTGAAAATGCAACAGAGGATTCATATTGGCTTCAGGAAAAATATTTTCTGTCATTCTTACTCCATTTTAGCAGTTAACATATGACCAGCTGTGGCTGTCAGGCCCAGAAAAACCTCTTGTGAGGATTTTTCTCAGGCTCAGCTAGGGTTCTTTTCCAAGCTAGCTGCTTTTCTCTAATGTAAACATAAGAGAAGAATTGAAAACAAAGATAAACACCTGCTAGTTATGTGACAAAGCCTGGGAAAGAGGTGTTACTTTCTCTGGACCAACAAGCTAGTGCTTTGTCTCTGTCCTGCTAAGTCTATTACAAAAAGTAGGACCAGATTTGAAATCGAGGGCTTTTCTTCCTTCTCTTCTCCTGCATGGAGGAAGTATGTCACTGTGCCCTTTTCGCCGCTTCTAAGCCCCACACGGTAATAACCAGCCACTGCCTTTTTGTCACTTTCCTTCATCATAAGGACTGTAATAAAACACTTAAAAACCACATTTAAGAACATCATGAGCTAATCCCAGTTTGAGGAATTTGTGTGTCTGAGCCTGTCATCTCTTAACAGTAAAAACTTTCTGACCTAGATTAGTGACGTCAGTTGATTTTAAAAAATGGGTGGTTTGGAAATTATTGTATTTGTTTGAAATATTTTAAATTTTTTATTGTAATAAGAAAAGGGATTTAGATCCACTTTCATTGAATGTGTATTCTTTTACGGATCAGAATTGTAGCCTCCAGGCACCTGATATTTAATGTGTGAAATCTGTAACCTCTTGTCTAGTGGACACCACCTCTTTTTTATATTCAAGTAATAACAGCAATTAAGTACTGATTCTTGCCAGTACTTTCTGAATTAATGCAATTAAGTGTGAATCTTAAGCTAGCCACAAAGGCTCAATGCGATTGCCTTCTCATGAAGCTATAATGAATAAAATCAAACAGCAGGAATTCCACTGGAAACAATAAATAGTAGCAATCTACTTCATCTTATATTACACTGACTGCTTCATATAATTTCATTTCATTTCTACATGAAATAGAGAATTCTATTGTCTGCTCTGCTGCCATTTCTTTTGATGTTTGGAATATATTTAATTATACAAGGTCACATCTGAAGAGATAAAGCTCTCTGGAGAGAACAAAATTGAACTTTTCCATATCAGATCACTTCTCTCTACAGAAATGAATTCTTTATTACCCCAAAATTACATGGTATTATCCTGAAATGACATGATATGTCTTATTTCTCATATAGCACATTCCTGGAATTAGGCTTGAATATAAAAGAAAACTAATGGTTCTGAGAATTGGCTGCTCCAAAGGCTTCACTCTTTCATTACTCACTCTTGATAATAGGCAGTCCACAGTAGGAGAAGCAGGAAGAAAGATGCCAGTTGCATTTAGAGATGGGAGTTATGGCCTTTTCTTTATGATGTTGCATAAAAAATTATGGCAAATTATAACAGCTGTTACGGATGTGCTAAACCTGCCAAGAGTCTGTTTGGGCTAAAAGATTGCTTTTTCCCCCCTGAATTCTAAATGTGGAGTTCTTCAGTCTTTCCAAGGCTTAAGAAACGTTTGCAATGGGGTGAAAGAAATAGAAAAAGAGTAATTAATGTGAAGGCGAATGCCACCGAAGGTAAAAAGAGATTAAAAAATTTTGGAAAGTCTTTTTATCCCCATATAAAGTACATTTGAGAACAGATACACATCACATAGCTCTATATTTCAGTCCTTAATACAAATGTTGAACTTTCTGAATTGTATCTAATACTCTAATGTGCAAATAATGTGTAATAATTGTATCTAATACTCAAAATGTGTAAATATAACTAAACATCTATTCAGTTTTTTCTCTAGATTTCTTTTAGCTACTTACTATGGTTTTATAAGACAGCAATTGTTTTACAAGTGAAAAAGGAGCTGCAGAGCTGTTGGAGCTTGATACCAGGTAGGTGAGTTTTAATTCAGCCCTTGGTTACATTCTGCATCTTGAGGCATTTACATTCTTTTAGGAGGCATCCTCAGGACAGCCTGCATTATTCTTCATAAAATACTGCTTTTGTTGTTAATAGTTCAACATTTTTAGATCTACTATGGGTTTAAAATAAACTGCAAACTATGAGCAACCTCTGCAGCAAAATGAATTTACAGATTCAAGGTGCTTCAAGTGTACTGATATACAGAGGAATCAAGGGACTGCAACTAAAAGCAGAATAATTTTTTCAGTCTGGGCATAAGATTACAATGCTCTCATTTCAAACTGCCCATGTGTTTTGAAGATATGCAAAACTGGCAAAATCAAAACAAAGTTTTAGGAAAGCTGTGGGTGCAAGCTTAAAAAGGCCATGTTCTGCCAACTAATTCACAATAGCATGCAATGTCACAGCACACATACGCAGCACAACGCTTACTAAACTCTTCTACATTCATTAAACTTGAATTAGACTTAGACTTTAATAAATAGTTCTAACTCTTGTTTCCATTAACATATTGTTAAACAGCCCCAGATTTCCCAAGTCTTAAAATAAAACAATAGGTCTACTCTTTGATACGTCTTTGTTACAAAGTTTTCAAGGCATTATGCCATGTACAAGTGTTTGTTCAGAGGTGTCATAATTTATTATTTTCTTATTTATATTTGCTTGTTTAGCAAAATCAAGCAAAGCAACAGCAAAAAAAACCCACCCCAGAAATGTAGAGATAATTACAGACTGAGTTCTTTGAACAACTTCAAAACTGTTTCTCAAAACTGAAAAAAAATTAAAAATATTTCAAATTCTGAAATCTGAGAATGGGTCAGAACCATTTTCACGTCCAAGAGGAAACTATGATGCAAGGGAAAGTGAAAATGAAAATGGCTTTGCATTCACTTCTCATTTAAAAAAAAAATAAATTATTTTCTATTGTTACACTATGGAAGTGTTTAACAGAAGCTATGATTCTTCACAGAAGAAATTACTGACTTTCAGAAAACCTTATTCTTCCAAGGGGTAACACTTAACTAAAAAAATTATGAAGACCTTCTATGTTATTTTCACAACAGAAATAATTTTCCTTCCCTTGGCTAACAAACATCAAAAATTAAATTAGCTGCTTTGCTGCAGAATCTGTAAATGTCAGTCAAGTCATGATCTGAAAGACAAACAGAAAACTCCTAAGGCAGGAAGAGTCTTTCTGTTTCTATCATGACTAACACATTCTGCACACAACTACAGTATAAACTGAAAAGGAGCAATAAAAAATTACAGTTGGTCTCAACATTTGACCCTGGTATTGGGGAAATTATGTGGGCTTTGCAGCAGATGCAGGACCAAAAGGAAAAATTACCATGACAATACTGCTAATTTCACACAACTAGGACATATCTTACATTTCATGGAACTGGAAAGGGACCAGACTTCTGAAGACTAACTTGTCCATGATTTCTGCTGTGGAAATAAAGGGAGGAGGTGGTAATAAAAGATTGAGACCCAATCATATGAACCTACTACATATAAACTATTTTATCTTATAAAGACTAGGTTATTATTTTCATTACTTGGGTATTTTTTTTCTTGGGAAAAAGAGATGGTAAAAAGGGGACCTTGATTACCTTGGAGCATACCTTCAATAATTTGAGACAAATCTCCAGATTTCTATTTGTGAGCAGCAGAATTCAGTCCCAAATAACTAAACGTAAGAGTTCTCATAAGGAGTTAGTATGATGGTCATTTAACAGTAAATCTTCATCATGATACCACAAGCACAGTAGAAAAACATAAAAATGGCTTTCTGTTAAAATCAATCCCTTTCACTTTCTTAAAACAACAGCATCTCTTTTCCCATAAATTTCCTCTCCCACTAAATACTAACTTACTGATCCATATTCTGTCTACTCAGACCATAACTTTAAAAATCATTTTCCTTGGAAAAATAAAGTGTAGAAAAACTCTGCAGTTGTAAACTCTGGAAAATTTTGTTTACTTCAGAGAGGGTACATAAGTGTTCTAAGGCAGGGTTACATGCCCAGCCTAACACAGCTGTGTGAAAGCATCTAAATCTGGATTTTATTTTATCTCCTTCACATTTTATTTTATTGTAGAAGGAATTTTAATGTGTGTAATTTATCAGCTTCACTTTTATCTTGAATCAGTTCAGAGTAGAAGTCCTTTGTGGGTTTAGTTAGCCCAGCATCTTCTGAGAGATTGATAGCAGGCAATTTCTATACAGCATATGAGAACAGATGAATTTGCCACTATATTTTCCCATGTCTCTCTCTGCTTCTACAAGTGTGACTCTCCATGCCCTGAGGTGAAGGGCTTGCCTACATATTTATAAAACCTCAATGAATTTGCCTTAATTTTTTCCAGTCTCACGAATCAATACAAACATTTAGCATCTGTGACACTTGCAGCAAAGCAATTTAATATCACTGGACATTCCCACTACTCTTCTACAAAACGATCCCTATTCAGTGCTGCCACTCCTAAACTGAGAGCATCCTAAACAGGATTCAACTAGTAGCTGGATCAAAGCTATATTAATGGCATAACAAGGTCTCCATTTTGTTTGCTCAACTCCTTTCCTAATTTAATTTTATGGCCATTATTTCAGAGTTAACCCTTCAGTCAGTATTTCCTGCTTTCAGATATATTGCTAAGCTGGCATCAATGCATTAAACAACATGGAGGAGGAAAAAAAATTAAAATCCATAAACTGTGATGTTATAACTCAAGGAATTGAAGGAAATGCCATCCTTATGGTAAATACTAGGTAGATATGATGACTACATCAGAATTTTACACGTGCACTAAAACTCTAGGCACTCTGCGCAGGACTAATATTAGTCAGCATAGTTTCATCTTTTGGTCAGCAAAACATCAGAAGGCATTTTTAAAATGCTTTTTATTTTCTGGAGCTGGTTCATTTTTTATATCTAAGAAATAAGTACAGTCTCTCTTTGAAAAAGTCACCAAAATGAGATATGACAGAGTGTTCATCAGATCTTTGACTACTCTACAGTGTCAGTTTCCTAAATAATGATTCTAATTCCCTCCTCCTTCTCTCCCTCCCCTTTGAAAAGAGTAATGGAACTTTTCAAAGCTTTGTAGAAATTTACTGACATAACTTACTGCTACTTTCCCTTTAAGAAACCTTTAATTTCTGGAACTGTCATCAAATCTTATCCAGTGTAGCTGAAATTGTTTGCCTCAATCACCGGTAATACAGCTTGAGGTGCTACGTCATTCACATCACCCAGACATCAGCAATTCTCTTGTCTCTTCACCCTCCAGTGCCTGAGCAAACACACAGCTTGAGAAACTATCATAACCCTCCAGCTTACTTCCAGTTAGTTTTTCTGTTAATGAATTTTGTAATTCAACTTCTATGAACTCCCTGGATTCAGAGGCTTAAGGCATTTTCTGTAAGAGGACCTGCATCCCCTTGATAAACTTTCCTCACTTTACGGGTAAAACCAGCACATACTTGGTCATCAGGTCCACTGCATATCCCAGAGGCCCAAAATAAAAGAAAAACCCCCACAAAATCTTTTCATCTTGCAGGTATCATATTCCACTGCTATTCTAGAGACGGAGCAGTATTATTGTCCTCATGGCTGCTGACAAAACACTCTAGTTACTTCCACCAATGTCCTTAAAGCAGTAATACTGAATCTAGAGGTCATACTTGCATAAGGCTAGAGCAACAAGGAAATAAAAAAGGAAAGTTGAATCAGCTGGTAGAGTGAGATATGTCATGACTATTGTTACCACCACCAAGACAGAATGATAAAATGATGGAAACAACAACAAAGAGCCTGAAGGAAGAATATAGAGTGGTGTACCTGAAACCTGAAACTAGTGACTTCCAGAACTGTAGGGGGATGTGTACCAAGAAAATCCTGTCAGAGATATCTCAGTCTTGATTACCCATTTAATAAATAAGAACATTTTGCAGTTAGTATCCTTTCAAAAGGAAGGAGGGAAATATTCTGGATGCTAAAAGATCACATTTCTATAATGCTCCTGGAATCTCACGACAATCAGTGGCACAAGAGTTGGAATTTGTTGAAAATTATCAGACAGGTATGGCACAGCAAATACCTAAGCTTTGCAACAGAGGGCAGGACCAGCACATGGAATCAGGAAGAACTACTGCCACACTGTGGTAGGCTGTAAAAAAAAAAAGGTAATTTCTTTATCAAAGGAGCCTGCAGGATATCTCTGGTGAAAGAGAAGTTTTCCTTCTGTAACCACTCTGCTTTAATACTGTACCAAAAATAAGGAGAGAACTGTGCAATTGCATGAAACATCACAGTTCACCTCCTGGGAAATGGCTGAGCAGTCACAATGCTGCATTCATATAACAAAGAATAAATCAGACAAAGGAGATAGTTTGCTGGGAAGATGACAGCTTTTGACTAAACATCTCTTGGCATAACAATAAGCAGAAAAGAAAAAAGAATTGAATAGATTTTTTAATAAAATACATTTTGTAAACATTGCATGACTATGGGGTACAATCATACATATGGTACCATATGGCAGCTGCAACTCTTGTCTCTTTAAGATACTAAACCAGCTTTAAAAAGCTAGAGACCTTAAAGGTGTAGAACTGCTGTGTATTTAATAAAATAATTAATTTTTCATTAAAAATTTGCTGAATAAATTTTGAAGCAAACAGTCATTTCAAGGAGAACATAGCAGTTGATGCTATGAAAAGCAAAGATACGATTCTTAGTTCTATCTTATGTTCATGACAAAAGATGAAAAAATAGGATTAAAGAGTCATTTACATTGGAAAAGAGCTCTAAGATCATTGAATCCAACTAAGCAATGTTAAGTCCACCAGTAATCCGTATGCAAAAGTGCCACATCAAAATGGCTTTTCAATTCTTCCAGGGATGGTGACTCAACCACTTCCCTGGACAACCCTGTGCTTGGCAAACTTTTCAACAGAAAATTAATTCTTATTATCTAATCTAAATTGTGATTGATTATACATACATGTAAATACAAATTCTTCTACTCAAAAATTCCTCTTGCATGCATAACAGAAAAAAATAACTTAATTATGCGGTTCTTTCCTAAAAAACCCAAACAACATCCATTGAGATTAGTATTTACAATTGCCTTTGCATCTTAAACTTTTAGCATTAGAGATTGCTCAAAAGTAGTCCTAAAAACTCAAACAGTTTAGAGAGGGATTTGAGAAAGTGATATGTTTTTGAAATGTGTGCATGTGTGACTTGTTGAAGAAATATTGAGAAATACCAGAGGATACAAGTTTTTAATGTTTTGTGAAACTTTCAAAGGAGGTATCCAGGCTGAAGCCAAAAGGAGATGAAAATCAGAGTCTGAAAATGATGGAGATGAAAATCAGCTCTGCTTATCACTACAGGCTGCTGAGAAAGCAAGCTCTCCAGAGGCCGAGAGCCAGAACATGAAACAAACATCTCTCAACTTACTGGGATACACCAAATCGTGTTTCCCTAACAAAAAGGAAAATATGAAGTTCTACAGTATTTATACCTATTTTCTCCAAATGGGTACATTAGTGAAGTTGCTTAATTTGAAAATCAAGAAGCAGTTTTTGTCATTTTTAATGCTATTAACTGAAATCAAATTATGTTTCTACAATTTTTCCTCCTACTCTTAGAAAAGCTTTTGCTTTTGTAACTTAACTAATAGTTTTATTAGTTGAGTCAAGGGCAGCTTTAGAGAAAAGAAACTTGATAAGGTATGATTTTCAGTAAAATGGAGAAAACACACTTCAATTATGCAGAAACTGAGAGACAACAAAGCAATCATCACATTCGATAAATTAGGGTAAGAATTATGTTGAATTGATAGTTTCTCAAGTTTCTCTGATAATAAAAAGAGCACATGAAGTTGCAGAGGCAAAGCTTATACCTTTTATATTCAATTGCTGTGCAAAGTTGGTGTAAGCCAGTTTTCACAGATGGAAGGGCAGGTAGCAGAAACAGCTACTAAGATGACACGTTGAACCAGGTATACTTTTGTCTCCTATCCTCAGGAATTGCAATGGCACTGTAAAAGTGCCAGCATAAGTAGAAACAAAGGCATTCAAAATGATGTGCCGTATCTTTTTATTGTATACGTTTATTTTGGTGTATGCATTTCCATTCCCACATGTAGCTGAAGCCAGTCCAACAGTCATTGCAAGAGATGTAACTATATTACAGCAAAGAGTGGAAGGATGCATTCCAGCAGCTTAGGAGGCCAATGCCTTATGCCTTGAGGGATCAAACATGTCTTATTACTGACTATTTTTACACACTTCTGATTTTATGGACTTGCTATGCTGAGCCCACAAAGCTTTCATCTTGCTATTAAGTTGCTCAGAAGAAAAGTGGCATATTCAGCTGCAATCTCAGAGGTTGACCAATGGCTAAGGAAAAGAAATGTCTTAGGTACAATCCTCCCTGAGAGGGAGTGCTAAGTCCCTGCATGCACGTAGCAGAAACCAGCAGCTCCCCCCTTCCTGGCCTGATCCAAGCCAGCACACTGCACAGACACTGAATAGTGATTATTTTATGGGGACCATTTGCTTTCTCTCTGTATTCTTTTACAGCATCCATAGAAGCCGAAATGCTCCTAAGCTGTTGTATTGCTTTGTAGCAGCATCACTTGAGATTGCAGACTCAGGAGTGACATCACAGAGATAGTTTATACCTGAATCACATACTTCAGTACTGTCAGGGATTTCAGTTCAGTTCACCTGCATGTTCTGGAAGCATATTAGAACTTACCAAGATATGCTATTTTCACATAAATCAAGTTTTGGTTGTTCTAAAGCCTTTAGTTTTCTCAGTTACAATACAATCAACAAAACACAACCCAACAACAACAACACAACATCAGCACTCTCAAAATTCCTTCCTCAACTTGTTTTTATTCCCTCATAGCGGCATCTCCGATATCTTAACTGACTTTGCAATGACTTTGTTGGTCCATTCATTTTTCCTGAGTAATCTTAGACATCCTGGCCAGTTCTTAATGGTTTCCATAACTCAGATGTCAACCAATATTGGACACTAAGAACTAAGAGCTGAGGAAGAGACAGAATTAAAAAAAAAGAAAAAAATTAGTGACTGACCTATGCTCCTTAGGCTATCTTTGTAATGGAGCATGAATTAAAAAAAAAAAAATAATTTTTTGAGGTGACACCCAGAAGCCTTCTCTCTTTTTCACCATTTTTAAGTACACTTCTCCAACAAATACCATCATTTACCCCCCTGCTACTTTATGCAGTCTAAATCCTTTTTCACTTTTTTGCTGTGACCAACCAAACTTTTTCCTGCCTTTTAAACTCTCCCAGTAGACTTGGAAGCACAAAGTTTAGCATTATGTATTACACATCAAGGTCAATTACCTTGGAGCGGTTTCCACAAAGAAACAGTAGCCCAGTGCACCAACAATAACCAGACCAAGGATGATTTGGTACCACTCAGATTAGATACAAATTCATGACTGAAAACAGAGGCTGCAAATTAACACAGGGAACTGAGGAGAGATTAATTGCTTTTCCAAAAATCATCCGAATCAGAGTACCAGCCCTAGAGAGTGATGGTGCACATGAACAACTTGAGTCTATTCAAGTAAGTATACAGGTTTTGGAACAGTCAAAGCCAAGGGATTGTTTTAATCTCAATAAAGTGCAACTTAAACTCTGTGATATCAGCCAGGTTCAGCTTAGCCTAATAGTTAGTTTTGGGTAACTACTTTTGTTTGTCTTTACAACGTGGATAGTTTCTCATGGAAAAAAAGCAGGATAATTTACATACATTCAATACAGTTTGATATGTAATCTGACACAACTATAACCTGATTTTCATTGTGGCTCTAGCATTCCACTGTATGTTTTATTAATAACATAGCACTTGCAGTTCCTTTGGAAGGAAATCTAAATTTATTCTCCTGAAGCTCTAAATATCAAATTGATCAACATAATAAAACACAGAACTTCCAAATATATCCTGATCCTTTCCTCACAGAATATGATTCTACTGCTACCTTTTCCCCTTCAATTTTAATTTCATATAGGAGATTTTGGCGTCATTATCAAACTTGCAAATGCTTCAGTTTATTTCCTCACATACGAGAAAATACTATTCTCCAGGCCCTGTTTAGCCTGGAGAAAACTCAAATGTCTGTAAGTATCTGAAGGGAGGGTGCCAAGAGGATGGAGTCAGACAGTGCTTGGTAGTACCAAGCAATAGGACAAGAGACAATGGGCAGAAACTGATGCACAGGAAGCTCCATCTGAACTTGAGGAAGAACTTTACTATGAGGGTAACTATGAGAGCATCAGAACAGATTGCCCAGAGAGGCTGTGGAATCTCCCTCACTCGAGATATTTGAAAACTATTTGGACACAATCCTGTGCTCTAGGATGATCCTGCCTGAGCAGAGACCAGATGACCTCCAGTGGTCCCTTCCAACGTGACCCATTCTGTGATTCCAGTGGTTCTGTTGCATATTCAGCTGAATAGTTATGCTGAAGTTGGTAGGAACATTTGTCACATGAAGATTACCACCACAGTTAGAAATACAGGGCACTGAAATTTCAAATTTACCAAAAATATCTGTGGAAGTGCTAACCAAAACAATCGTAGTACCAATGATGATACTAGGGGTTTCTCTGGTTGGTTGGTTGCTTTGGGGCTCTTTTTCTTGCTTTTAATAAAAACTACACTCTCACTTGTTTTCTTCTGCATAGGTCTCAGTAGTGTTCTTCAGATAATGTATTCTTCAGATCTAAAGTGCCCACTTAGTGAATTTTGACTGGTATCTGTATCAAAACAAATCAGTAGAGAAGAATTTCTATTATAATTAAGGAAAAGAAAAATCTTTTCAAATCTAAGTATCTCCACTCAGATATTTTTTTTCTTTTCAAATGTATTCTGTTTTCAAGTAAATTTAAACTGAAGGTAAAGATAAGAATTTTGAGGGATGTATTATGAGTTGAAAGAGGGTTTTAAATAGTAGTGGATATACCATTTTGCTACAGTTTTTAGTTGCAAAAGTAAACTAAACCAGATGCAGTAACAAGTAAGATAGAATTTGATTATAGTTTGAGTACAACAATGCTGAACCTGTATTGTAAAATGAATGATGCATATACAAATTTCCACTGCTTTTTCAAAAGGAAATTTAGTTCTTGAAGTAATTGCATAACCCTTATGGTGTTTTGATAAGGCTTTCAAATAGATGTGAATTAAAATTAGAAAAAGCAAGATTCCAAAATGATAAAGGCTGAAAAAAAAAAGAATCAGAATTCATGTAACTAATACACAATATTCGACTTTGCATGTAAAAGCAAAACTGCTTCATTTTAAATCCTGTACTACTTCATTTTCAGTTCAACTCTTAAAAGGCTTATTTCCTTCTGATACTGCTCCAGTTTCTCTCTGTGGGAAACTATAGAGTTTATATATTATTCATCCAACTAAAAACCCTGAGGCAGGACCCCTATGGAGACTCTTCAGTAATTGGTCTCCAGATGCTGGTGATATGCAGTGCTCTAAAAGTCCTTAAACATCATGAGAACACAATTCCATCTGCTTTTCAAGCTGCGTATGTTTAAAGGAACAACACAGACTGCTCATCCACATTTTCAGGCATCTCCTACAGTACCTAATTCTTCATGAACTCATGTGCATCAAGCTACAATTTATGTGGCTAACATAACAGCTTAAAAATTTTCAAATTAAATAATCACTGTATTATTTAATAAATATCTGATGCAGCTGAATAACCTATCCACAAAAACAGTACACAGCAGCAAAATTATCGATTGCTTTGATGTTCCCAGAATACACTTAAACAGGAGGTGAAGCATGAAAAGCTTAGCAGTAATCATTCTGCATTAACATACCCTGAAAAGATGCAGGTAATGTGCAGTGAAAGTTCATTTAGCATTTGCATTCATACCCTGAAACAGTAAAATTTTAACAATGCTTTAATCTTAATTTCAGTATGACTCCGACATGGACATGCAATTCACTTAAATAGAGCCTCGAAGCAGGCCTATTATTATTATAATTATTTATTTATATATTTATTTATTATTTATTTTGTTCTAAACTTGAATGGCCAGCCTCTGTATTTTCTTGGATCCTGACAACTGGGCATAATAAACATTTTAATATTTCTTTTTCCAAGAATAGTAACACACAAAGGATATTAGTTTTCAGGACATTTCAATTGTGAACATAATTTAAATTCCCAGCGAGCAAGTTATTAATGATAACTTAACTTGGGTCCACAACGGATGCTGACACTAGTTACCTAACAGCCCCTTCTCCCCTCTGTCTTATTTTGACTTATTTTCAGGGTTCCCTACTTCAGCTACAGTATCATTGTTCTTTTTTCTAAGCCTCACCCATTACCTTCTGTTCCCCTCAACTGCCATATTGCACAGGCTTGAAAGGCAGCAGTTCAAGGCTGACAAACTAAGTAAGGTCACCCAGCCTAGAGCTTCTATTTGGCATCAAGGTCAGTGAGATGCAACTGATACAATCTGTAGCCTAGCACCACAAACTTGTACTGTAGGCACACCTAGGTGCATGAAAGAACTACCTAACATGAAATCGGAGGTTACTCATGCTAGAAGCAGCATGGACTAGGAATCATGGTTGACAGAGGCATGTTCCTCAAGAACAGTGAAAATAAAAACTAAACTGGGTAAGTAATGCTACATGCTAACAAGAAGAGTACACTAAGTAATAACAAGGAGTAAGATGCATCAAACACAACCGACTTGGGAAGAAAATAAATTTTGTCACAAAAGGATGAAGCAGCATAACATCAGAAGTCAAGGTTCAGGCCTTCAGGATGACAAAGAGGAAGACAAAAGGACCAACTGCTGCTTAGTGGTTGCAAGTGCCAACAGACTTCTCACCAAGATCAGGCAGGAGATTAGAGAACATATATTATAACATCACTGTCACTGCCTACAGTAAAGCAGCCTTGAAACAAACCCATGCAGCAATGGTTTTGTGGTGCTTGCTTATGCAGCTTCTTACACCTGTAACGAGGCTGCTTTCAAAGTCTCCGTAGTCAAGGACAAATGTACAAGAATAAATCAGTAGAGCGTTCTAGGCTGGAGAACCAGTCTAATCTAATTTTTATTTTACTCTTTAGTCAGATGTGATTATTCAGAGGATGCTGTCTTGACTCTTAAAGCCAGTCAAGACTTCAGATCCAGAATTTCTTTGCCTCTTACTATCTCAATAACAGTGGTGAGAAATCTGTTGACACAGCAGTCCAAAACTAAGGTGTGGTAAAATAGTTTTGTACAGCAACTAAAATCTTCAACCGTATGGAAAATGACACCTTTTTTCTTCTACTTGGTTTAAACAAGTTAGAATTTTTCATATTTTTCATTTCCTCTTCCAGAGAACATAGAGTCTTAGGAAACTCCTCTTGAGAGTCACCATTTCAGATCTGGTGAGAACAAATGCATTGTTTTTCTAGCTAAGCTACATATTTGTTTTGTCAATTCACATTTGGAGGAAACATTCAGCAAAATATAATCCTGTATAAATTTATCACCTTAACCACCTCCAAAATATCTATATTCACAAGGGATGACAACAAGATGATGAGAACTCAGTACCTCCTACTATAAAGAGCTTTCACCCTTTGACATCTTTGTTCTCACATCTACATATTAACATTTTTCTTAGAAACCAAATTAATTTAAAGACGCTTAAACTGAATCCAAGAAAAATGAAAGCTATGTATTTTTCTGCATAGGTATGAAAAGATGTGGCCTTTAGACAAGCAAAAAATATACCTGTGTGTTTGTACCCATGTGGACATTTAACATTTGTAAGAAATTTTCTCCTTTGCAGAATTTTTACGACTCTGGAAATCATGATTCAGAGTTTTTACAAAGAGTTGGGCAAAGAATCCTCCACGTGCATATAATGAAAAAACTGAGTGCATATAAATTGTCAATATTGTAATCAAATAATTGAGACAAGTTACGTAGTGTTCAAAAATACAATTGAATTAAAATTTAATATTTGAAACACCTGCTATTTAAAGCACATTAAAGGCATGCATTTAGTATCTGATGAAGTATATGCAGCAAAATAAGTATACATTTTCAGCCCATTTGTCTTTTGAAATTAAAGGAAGATATGCAACATAGTTGTACTTTTCATTCAAATTTGGAATATTCTCTGATGGAGTGAGCATCTCTCTTTTCCTACATCTTCATTACTGAATTATATGGTCTAAAAAGCTATCCACAAAGTTAGTGAGTTTATATTTATGAGGTTCTATCAGCAGGTACATAGATCCGAATCCTTGTGACAGACACTCAGTATTTTAAGTTAAAATTACAATGCTAATATTTGATACTCTAATAAACGGGGTAGCATTCTGTGATTGTTGTACCGCAAGTCTTAAAAATATTTATTATTTGCACTTATTATTACTCTATACCATCAATCCACTGGGAAAATGACACTTCACTGTGAGATGTCTTCCATATGGAGCAACCAGGGAAATGCATTTATAACGCTTGGAAAGTAAAACAGCAGTTCAGGGAATTATGGCTCACAGCTGAGAGTTTTGAAGAGATTATATTAATTTTCTTAGAGTAAATCACCATAGTAGAATAATCAAATTTGTGACTCTGAGAAATGCACAAGCAAAATAATCTCAGGAGGATTAGGAACATGAAACAATTACAGTAAAAGGCAACTTTATGGATTTCTATTTACTGTAGTTGTGTCCCAAAGCCCTTTGAACGAGGCCTATTTCTGAACAGATTTGTTGAGGGAAAGCTGAAACAAAGAAAACAACATCAAAGCACATGGAATAAATATATATAGAATAGTCCATTTGTATACAGAGTTGGCCAAATAACAGCAACCTGGGATGGACTTTTCATGTGGACTTAGAATACATCCGGAAGGCCAGACTGAAGCATTTCTTTCCATAATTAACATATCTGGAAATCAACATTATGAGAAAATAAAAACAATTGCATTAACCTAATAAATAACAAGGGACTAATACTCTTCCTACGTCACATCAAAGGATAAAAATTTACCATCAGTTGGGACATTATTTTGAATTCAGAATCAAAAACATATTCTATAGTTTATGGCTGGCTTGCCTGATGGAAAAGGCCCTGCTTACATCACTGTAATATCATTATAGGTTATAGTAAGTAAGTTTATATAGTCTAATGGTATTACTGATTATAAGAAGTTATTATAGCTATACAATATTGATGTCTTTTTGTCTTTTAATTAGGAAAAACGTTTATGAGAGATGATAGTGGAATTACAGTCAAAGTTAATGGTCCTCCTGAACAGAATCAAAGAATAATAGTTGTAAGACAACACTGGTGAAATGTCTTACCCATCTTCTGTAGGAAATACTTTTAGAACTAAAGAGTTCGAAACATATTAAGATAATGTTTTGAAGGCAGCATGATTTCAGCATCAACATGCTGTGTTTGCCCTCTTTGAGGCATTAATGTTTCATTTAAACCAAAAGACGACTATGCTTCTCTTCCTACAGCACACAAAAAGCTCTTTTGCACTGTAATAAATACTAGAATATGTACAATGTCACTACTAACAACTCTACATTAATTGGGTAGTGTGGGTGGAGGGAAAGCAATAAAAACATTCTATAGGCCTATTAGGACACATTTCTAGTGTGGAAAACTATTATATGCCTATAACTAAACACTAAAAATTTTTTGTCTATTACATGTACAACACCATGTACACCACGTATATTGAAGTTGCCTTCGCAAAGTTTCAGTGGAGGTATAAATGAAGTGGTAGCTATTCATACAAGACCTCTTAAAAGCATCAATAGAACCACTTAACAGCAAAAATACATTCACCTGCATGTTTACCCTTTCTAAACACCAAATAGATCAGTAAACAAATTACCAGTTTGCTGTAATGCAATCCTTTTATCTCAACTCCTGTGAATTCAGAAGATTAAGACTGGTGCTACCCAAGCAGACAGATCATCTATACCACACAAATGGTTCCTGTTAGGAACCTGTTAAGGAAATTTGAATTGCTTCTGTCACATAGCAAATGGATGGATTTGGGTAGAAACATGTTACAAACTGACTTCAGAGTTTGGTGTTTCCAAGCCTTTCTAGAGCATCCAAGAGGTGCCTGACTGCAGTACTGCAATGCCAGCCCAGATACCTCAGATGGATGTGGCCATCTGCCAGGGACCAGATCTGGCTCAGTTTAATCCAGGTTTCACTGAAGACAAAACTACTCCAACCCATGACCAGAGGGAATCATTATGGTGCACTGCCACACTTCCATTGCTCAGCAGCAGAGTATCAGAAACAAACAGCTGGGTATAGACTAATCCTTTCACATTAATGCTTTCATAGCTGTGGAGGAACCATAGGCAAAATTCCATGTGGAATATAATTTTTTTCAGTAATCAATAAATCTGATCTGTATGACCTCACCTAATGACATTTTTTGCACATCCATAGTATATTGAATGAATGAATTCAATGTTGCAATTATAGTTCATAGGATAAAGTGCATTTTTTTTTCCTTTTATGCCCTCAACCTAATAACTTTTTAAATCTATCTCTATATCAAGACAATCAGAAATACCATCAACATTTTTTTCACTGTCTTCTTTTGCACATAACTAGTGTAAACCAGGACTAGTTGGGCAGTTTTTAATTCTTTACTGTGAGGCCAATGAGACAATATAACAGGTTGCCTAGAAAAGTTGTGGATGCCCCATCCCTGGCAGTGTTCATGCCAGCTTGGATGAGGCATTCAGCAACCTGGTGTAGTGGGAGCTGTCCCCATCTATGGCAGGGAGCTTGGAAACTAGATGATCTTTAAGGTCCCTTCCAACACAAATCAGCTCTCAGTTACTCCTTCTAATAATAACAGTGCAGATTTTGGTTTGTCAGCACCTACTGTTTCCTTCTGCACACATTTTCTGCTGCACTGCATTATGTGCTGCAGACTCAGATTGTTCCACTGTGTGGGGATTCATTCAAGTATCACCAGAGGCAAAAGCACAGCATTGGAGACAGCATCAGGAGGAACATCATGGCTCAGTTTTACAAAAGAGGGTTGCTGAGAAAAACATGAAAGTTGCTAGAAAGGAAGATTCCTGAAAAACTAAACTGATATGGTGGAAAGACACTGTGGTATTAGGAACATAATGCAACTGCCTTAAGGAGATCTTCATGACTCAAGGAGACTTGAATCAAAAGAGACTATTTGTAAGAATAATAAACTGTGTAGTACTACTTCTCAACCAGATGAATCATAAGGACAAGAGGGCCAGGTGAGCCCAGAGCAGTGGGTCAAACTCACCCTACACTAAGTAAGTGCCTGAAGCAATCTCTTCACCATTACTGAGAACTGAAGGAGGATGAGAACCCCAGAGGGCTGGAAGAGGGAAGACATGGTACCTATCTTTATAAAATGCAACAACAATTGAGAACCTGAGAATTTACAGACTAGTCCAAATATATCTAATCTCTAAACAAAAATATTAGAGCAAATTTTAAAAAGTAACAAACTAAAAAGAAGAGAAAAAAACATAGGCACCTATAAAATAGGATGAGAGACAACCGTAAGTTTTCCAATAGCGAAGTACCGCAAACAATCCAGTTTTCTTCTTAAATAGATTAACTGCCAGCTGGATGAGACACTATAGAAAAAGTGAATTTTAGCAAGGTTATTTGACATGATGTCCAAGGACTTCTTGTAATTAGCATTACCTGATATATGCCAACTTTTCAGAACAAAAAAGTCTTATGACATAGAAGTAACTTCAATTCTTGCTTTCCCTCTCTCTATATATATATTTAAGTAAAAAACAAGCATACAGCTGTAGCAACAGAAAATTAACAATAAAGGGACTGGGATTCATTCATAGTCAAGGAAGACAGGGTACTTCACAGCAGTTTATGAGTAACATCACCATAAGACTTATAAGCATCAAAGAAAGTTTTGAAGACAACTGTGAAGTACAAAGCCCCATATCAGACTGATGCTTACTATGATTCTACAGCAGGGAATTGGCCAGAATAAAGTTTGGATATGAAAACTAACAAAATAGCCATAAGCAATGATTTGTGTTGAGTATGAGACAAAGAAGAAAGAAAAATACAAAATAAGGACAGAATCACAATAAAAACATTTTGAAAAAAGCCTCATTTCATATGTCAATATTTTAAAGGATTGCACAGGCCCTCCTAAATGTGTGTACATAATCTGAGTAAGAGGCCATGTTTGGGAACATTTAGTAAATACAACATGGTATCTGGTGCAAATGGTAGTTATGTATCTGCAAGTACACATAAGAAAACATCAAATAAACAAACACACACCTTAAAGCTGACTTGCAGCCATGGATTTGATAATATTGTAGTAATCATTTTACTAACTTTTTTCCCCCAAAATATTAGCACTCAACAGCAGATGCAAATACTTGCAGATTTTGCTAGATACTGAAACATATTTGATCTCACCTTTGATGTCATGTAAGAATATAGCTATACTGAAGGGTGAAATACTAAAAATACAAGAAGAAAAAGGCTTAGGTTATCATGGGAAAGGGATAAAGAACCAACAAAGATAAAAAATTCAGGAAAGCATGCAATAGCTTAGAAACAAGGAGTGAAGAAAAAAATCTGTAAAGGAATAAGAACCTCCCCTTAAACACACACAAATACTACAGCAAATCTGCTATAACACATAAAAAAAGGCTTTTACCAGGAAAAGGGTGAAGGTACTGCAATGAGGTATAAAACATAGATTGGGGCTCTTGGTGACTAACCTTACAAGATTTATACAGAGTATTAACGAAGAATGGTTTCGTTCTGGCTGGAAAAGAGAAAAGGGCTAAAGCTGCTTACTTTCTGTTTTATGTACACTTCAGAAGATGAAGAAGTATCAAGCTGCAGGTAATTAAAAGTGAAAACCAAAACCCATTAGAAATGGGGGAATATCACCTCCTGGAACATTGTACTTGTGAAGTTGGAAATCCCATGGGAAAGGTGCTGTGGAGAACGGACCACCTTCTTTTGCAGTAGGCAGTGTTAGTCTGAATAGAACATCATCAGAAACAAAGACAATATAGGGCAATATGGTAATAGACTCCCAGTGGGAGAGCCATGTGTCTGTTCTGCTTTAGGAGGACATGTACACTCACTCCAGGGAGGAGGCAACACAGGAAAACAGCAGGACAAGCTGTCAGCTCTGACTCCATTGGGGCACAGGGGATCATCTGCTCAACAGAACGTATGGTATTTTCTCATTTTCTATAACAGAAACTGAAAATGGGCCTACCCTTGATGGCCTGTGGGAACATGCAAACTATATGGAATCTGACACACAGGTTTATTTGTGGTTTTCTGCTTTTCCTCTCTCTATTGCTGAATGTTCAGATGTTGGAGGCTGGCTTTCACGGAAAGGGAAATAGCAAAAAGCTTCTGGACTGGGACAGTTCAACACAGCAGCACATATGAACAGCACAAATAAACATTCTAATTTTATACAGAAACTGGTTCTTATTCCTGTCTATAAGATTAAGAAGATATAAGTGTTTTTTATTTTTGCTTCAGGATTTTTTCTTATTTTATTTCTGTAGCTACAAATTTTCTTTTAGCTTCTTTGAAGAGCCTCCTTTCACAGCTGGCATGGCTTTCTGCATTGTTTCCTTCCTCATCCCAAGAAACAGCAAGTGGGATTGTTGAGACAATCGTCATGGGATTCTCTTAACAGATTAGCAGTAGTACAGTGTTTTACTTATTTTTCCAGTTACTTCTGGAGCATAATGAGATGGATGAGAACATTGAAAACATGCCGCTAAGGATTTTTGTGCAGTAAGTTGTGCTGTGAGCAGTGGTGAGTTTCCAAAGTGTGGTTTGCTGCTGCTTTCTGTTTGGCTGCTCAAGAACCTCCTGCAATGGAGAAGACACTGAGCAAGGCAGCAAACAAGCACAGAATGTGTCAGACACTCTCATTCACACACATTGGTAAACACATTTGTCCCATTTGTGAATAGTTCTCCAATTCCAATTGTGTGAGCCTGATTTGCTTCCATTTACTCTCCCATAGGTGGCTTTCTTCAGACCCATCCCTACAACCTTACAAGCACTGAGGCAAAGCTATTGAAGCAAACACAAAAATCTAAGGTGGTTTATTTTTTAAATCAAGAAACTGAAGTTAATATTTGTACTGAAAAGTTTTTACCTCTTTCACTGACCTCCTTTATTTATTTTTAAGGACTTCTCTATATTCACAAACATTTTACTATCTTAATCGACAGTAGGTTATTTTCCTCTGTGTGTTAGAATTACTTTCATAAAAGGGACAGAAGAGACATTGTATACCTCCATTGTAAAATCTCTGGAAAAAATTATATTTTCCTGTTGAATCTTAGTGAGAAAAAAGTCAAGGTATTTAACTCACAGTTAACAGAGAACTGGCCCCAGTAATTACAAAATAATGAAAAAATACCATTTTGTTTGGACACCCACAATAAAGAGGCTGAATTCCATTCTCAGTCACAATATATTAAATATAGATGAACAAGAAATGATTAAATAATTCTAATAAAAAAATGGGAACAAGACATCAGAAGCGCCTTCTCTTGGAATAGAGGAACATAATAATCCAAGATAGGCCAGCAAAATATATAAAAACAGATCCTTATTCCCAACACTGCTTTAAAATTTCTGTGAAATTACTGGATATTCAGAAAGTACCACCTAGAGCATAACCATAACTTCTAAAAATATTTAATACCTTTAAATGCTTTAGAACTGTGATACTGACCACAAGCTGACCACAAAAAAGATGAATGGAACAATGACATAGAAATTCTCAGGAAAGGAAGAAGAACCATTTTATAATTTATATAAAGCTGATCTATAAGTATTGCTGTAACTCCACTGACTCACTAAAAATTAAGTGGTGTATCAGGTGAGGAGGACCTGCCCCCAGATGTGTTAAATATGGTGTCACATCTGATGAATTTCACCCTGAAACTGGATGGTAAAGCTCTATCCACTATCTTCCTAGAAAGGCAAAATTAACTGAGGATTCAGTGGAAATAATGTAGTTCATATTTGAAAGTACTTTAAATGAGTACAGACATACATATGCAAACACACACAAACACACAGACTTGTCAAAATAGAACACTGACAATCCACTCACTAGATGCAATCATTGGGTAGAGTTTTTTTACTGCTTTGCATATGGATATAAGACTGCCTTTGGCAACATATCTGTTTATGCATTGTGGATAAACATTTTCATATAAAAATGTGAATTTGCAGAGAGATGCACTATCGACAGTTGGAAATAAAATTCCACCTTCCACCATTCTGCTCTCCCTCATCTGAACTGTACCTATTTTCATCAAGTTTTGTACATCAGGAGTAATATCAACAGAGGAGGAGAAAGTTAGATGTAGGGAAATTGCAGATATGTTGCTGTGCTCATTTTTAAGCTACTTTTCTGTCCTGAGTTCCTGTCATAGACTGCATAGATGTACAGGCATGGACATTTCAATTCACAAAGACTGGGTCTTCTGTAAGCTAGTAAGACCACAAAGCAAAAAAAAAAAAAAAAAAATTCCTCTTCATCATTTTTACATCTTTCTCTTTCCATCCACACAGCTACCATGTAATTCCAGAGTACCATAGTTGAAAAACGGAATAAATTAAAGAATGCTTACCCTGCATTGACTATGTCTGCAATTATCGACAATAAGAACACCCAAATTCTGCTGTTTAAACTGAGTGAAATGACAGTACATACCTGAAAGGAATTCCTCACCTTCTCTTTGAATGTATGTAGAAGATTAAATCAACAAAATAGCTGAAATTTTCAAAAGATGTGCAAAATGCCCCATTTCCCTGTTGAAACGTCACTGTTTTAGTCCATTAATCCACTATGTAGTTAATTCAACAGACCCTCAGGGATGTGCACTGCAGGATGGGCAAAGCAGCTCACCTCCTGATAGCAGGCTATGAATGGGCAGAAGGACCAAACATGGAAACAAAATACCTGCAGGCTTTGTCTAGTGTGACAGATGTACCAGGTACCATTGGGCCTGTTGGTCTGACCAGACACCACCAGAACTCCTGAATCACAAGTCCCTATCCCTTTACAAGCATATGCACCATGCGGAATTTAATTAGCACTTGTATAGCTGTTCACTAGGAATCAAGATAATTCACTGAAGTTATCTTCTGCTTGACAACACTGTTAAAATGCCTAACCTCTAAGACAATGCTGACCCAATAGTTTCCACTGGCATCTAAATCAGGCTTATCAGATGCAAAGGAAATCAAAGCTGAAAATCAAGAACCTGGCTGTGACAATGATGATGCAAAGAAGTTCTGAACAGACCTGCTCATGACAAAGGTGTCTGAAAAAGTGGCTGAGCAACCAGTATACCCCTAAGGATTCAAATATCTAGGCTGGTACAAGCGGAACAATTCCTGCCAGCCTGCACCCCAACACCTACATATCTCAGAGGTAACTAACTCAAAGAATCAGGAAAGAAAATATTTTAATGATGACCACTTGAGGTACTAGCATTATTATCACCTGATGGTTTAAAAGCTATAGAAATTACATACAAGTTTATATAAATGCTTTAGCAATAATTTTCTCCTTATTTAATTCAAAACTTACTTGAGTTAAAACCAAAGATCTCACTTGAATGACTTGTAATTATATTGATTACATTATATGAACAGCATTAATTATTAAAATGTAAGAAGCTAAAAGACCATTTCTACTGTTCTGCTTTTCTGTGGTACACAGGCTGAATCTTTAACCCAGTATTAAAAAAAAAACAAAACAAAACAAAAAGAAATGGAATCACAGTGATTAACAAAACACCCAAAAAGTCAAGCCAACCAACAAGAAAGATCAAACCCAAACAATAGGAAGCAAATTAATTTGGAAAGAGAACTAGAAGGAAAAATAAAAAACAAGAACATTTATTGAGAAGAGTATTTACTCCTTCAATTCATTCTTCAAAGTTTTGTGACTGTTGAATAGAAAATATTTACTGATTTATTTTTTCCACAGTGAACCACTGACAGCAAAACTGACAAAATGCACCATAATGCTCAGTATCCCAAATATCAACTCACCCAATAAAGGAAAAAGAACAGCTGACCTATTCAGCCAGATCCATTAGTCTGGAGATACTGATGGTGTCAATTCTTCAGATTGCTTTCACATAAATGATGAAAGTAAGGGTCTTTCACAGTTTTCCCCACTCTACACAATTATGTTTGAGCCAAAAATGTTTACCAGTAGTATCGTTTGTTCTGAAAACTGTGTCAAAAACTGCAAAGTAATTTTTGCTCAGGTCAGTCCATCAATTTACTCTTCTATAAATTTTTCACTGAAAAGGAGTATCAGCAGTGAACTGCCTCTCATTCCTCAGCATACCAGATGGAAAATCTAGTAAGTAAAGACTTTATAAATCTTGGATATTAGTCCAATAAGATAATATTTCAATTCAAGCTTTGGAAGCATTGTCATGTGTAGTAACAATGTGTTCCTGGTCCTGCCAGCATTTTCACTCTAACTAAATTTTTTTTTGGTCCCTAAGATTATGCATGCAACTAATAACAGATAAATGCTCACTGTGCAAAACGGAGATATCTGTGCATGAAGTCAGTGAACTCTTTTCATCCTGTCATGTGAGAATAGTTTCTGATTGTTTAGCACATACACAGAAGTTAAAAAGTAGAATGTTTAATGGGAAGAAAAACCCAAACTTTCAAATTCTGAATGCTCGCTGCCTGGTTCTCAGTATCTCCTATTCTCCTGTGCAGCACAGTTTAATGGTTTTCTTGCTTTAAGAAAGAAAATATGCTTTCCAAGGACAATACAGGGGCGAAGAATACCGCAGTTAATTGGAAGACTAAATTTGCTCAGAGTGTCTCTGGATGACTGCCAGATTCTTTTCAGTGACACTGCAATCTTTAAGAAATAAAAAAATATAAATAAACACCAGTGAACTTCCCAAAATATTAAATGCAACATACTCACATTTAATATACAGAAATAAATCAGTACATTCAAAAGCTATTGAGACAGAAATGTCATTACATTTTAAGCATAATTTTTTTTGGGGGGGGGGCGGGCAGTGGGGAAACAGCTTTCGAATTACTTTTAGAAAATCTATGCTGTGTTAATGGAAAGTGTATCTTTATGAAAGCACAAAAACCAGAGAAGTAAATTTGAAAAATTCTGCCAGCTTTGAATAGCAGAAATCCAGAGTATGAGGAATGGTCAGCTAATCATTTACTAATTCTAGCCTATTGTTATAAATTCTATTGTCCAGACAATTCAACATGAGCGATAAACGAAAGTGCATACAAAAGATGAAAAGTTATTACTTCACACTTTATTCTGCTTTACTAGTCTCTTACGGAGAAATAATAATAAAGAATTAATGACTACAGTAAATGGATCAGTATTTACAAAAAAAGAAAAAAAAAGGAGCTGAGGGACTTTCTTAAAAAAGCCCTCTTTTTACTGTTGCCTGAAACTTCATTCTTTTCTGTTATGATTCTATGATATAAGAAAACTGTTTATCTCATACACATCAAAACTTTAAAATTTAGTCAAATACAAGAAGAAGCTTGCTTCATATACAGACAAACAATTTTAAGTGAAGCCTAGGATATCTACATAAATGTATTAAAGCTTTTGACATTTAAGTTTTTAACAGTCTTTCAGTCACTATATTTAAACAAAGAATAAATACATACACTAAACACCAGACTGGAGTCACACTCATATCTCATTCCAAAACAGATCAAATTTTCAGTCAGATGTGGTACTGTGACAAGTTTTTGTGACACTGCTTGCCGACACTAAGACTTATGAATTTACCACTTTGTCATCTCAGTGAAAAAAATCAACAATAAAAGAAAAAATGTATCAATAGACAAAAAAAGTGTATATAGCCCCATAGGTAACAGATCTCCTCTCCTTCCTCCCTCAAAGAATATGTTTGCACAGTGTCATAATTTATAGAAGTGCTGAAATACTGCCATGAATATCTAAGTTATCTGCATCTTAAACGATGTAGTGTTTATACTTTAGAATTAGAAGATGTATAAGTTAGATTTTTTTTTTTGCTAACCATTATGCATTCAGCAGTCTGATCTTTTCAGAAAAAGGGTTTTCAAAGACATCAGTTTCTCCAGAAGCAGAACTTGATGGACACTGACGCCTATTTTTCTTGCACTATAAGCTTCTCAATGCGTCTCAATGCTTTTTTGTCATCTCTGTCTCCATTATTGGTTTCAGTGAAATGATTTACACTAGGTTCTAGTGAATGGAAGGAAAAAGAAGAAAAAGAAATAATAATGAACCAATAGCTTATATCTTTGATCATTTCATTGACCCAGAAATCCTTCAAACACAGATGTAATTTCAGGCTTGAATACTCGAATAGTACATAGTACTTGAATAGTACTATGACTTCAATGGAAATTGCTCCTGGAAGTGTAAGAGTAGAAGGCTTTGTCAAGAATAAAGGTTAAAAATCTCAAGCACTAAGCAAACTGTAAAGATTTCACAGATTTTAAATAAAAGTAAGTCCTCTGTTTTTTCTCATATATTTTTTATGCACTATATAAATACTTTTTTTAGCTAATAAAAAGTCTACAGATTCTAACTTTCACTTAGAAAAGTTGCATTGGAGACTGAATAAAATGTTGCAAAAAGTTACACTGATGAGGACTTAAACATCCAACCAAGGGTAAGGAAACAAGGCATTAATTTGTATATGGCCTAATATTAACTACACTTCAGATTAGGGAAAAAACCTAAACACAAAAACCCAACCACCAACCAAAACCCAAATTCCAAACCCAAAAACATTCCTTTAGTTTGGAGTGGAACTCATGGTCATATTGGGTTGCTGTAGTTAATCTGAAAATTAAAAACCACACCAGATATACGTACAAATGTAAAAACCTCTCATTTACGCCCCTCTCCTGTCTATTTGGGTGGAGGTCAAATAAACTTGTGACATTAACACCTTCATCCAGTAAAATCACTTGAGGATTCATTAAAATGGCCCACACATGAAGGTGGGTCAAGAAATTTTAATCTGTAGAGGATAATATATGTTTTAAAGCCTGTAACAAGGCTTAAAAAGATTGACAACTGCTTACATCAAATAGAATGAAACAAAATTTTTCAAACTGGATAAAAATTGCATTGAAATACCCTCTCAATAATTAATCTGTCAGCCTTTTAGCATAAAATTCATGCTCCAACACAGTCTCAAGAAAGGACAATGCAATCAATAGAAGTCTTCATATGTTAGCAGATGCCAGTAATTCTTAGAATCCTGGCTATTCATATATCAATATCTAAGATACTCAGACATCTTAGAATTCTGGTCATTCAGCACTTCACACGTTGAGCATGCATTAACCCAGATCAAGTAATGTGTGCTTTTTAAATTTTAATAATGAAAAAAATTATACAGTTACAATATGATCTCCAGGGCTCAAGAAATGGCCCTGCATAGAGTTTTATTCTTGCAATTTATTAATTAGTCTAAAGCATATTTTGTATACAACCACTGACTTCATAAAGCCACCTCTTACATTTATTAGTTTTAGTAGAACATATTCTTTAATGGTCTATCTTAATACAATTAAACCAACACAATCATTCATAGAATTCATCCTGAGGCTCATTACATTGCTAATCTCTAAGATGAAGGATGGCAGCAGTTAATTCCTATATTTCATGTTTTGAAGCTCTTTTAATATTTGTCTTCTGCTAACAAAAGCCCCAAACCTCCCAAAAAAAGTAAGGTGTTATAACAACTACATGTAGTTTCCTATTTATTTACAGAGTTATTAAAACTTGAAGCAAACCTTGCTCCTTTACTATTGATCCAACCCTGTAATTGGTGAATTCTTCCCACCTTGCAGAACAGTGCTACAGAAAATACTTTTCCCCCGAAGGAGTACATACTACCATATTTTAAGCCTTTATTAAAACACTTAATTTAGTCAGGGCTTCCTCCGAATTAAAAGTTTTCAAAATCTTAACTTTGATTTAATTGTACCTTGCTACTTTACATATTTGCATGAAAGACACAAATGTATTTTATAATGACAGTAGTTTTAGAAAAAGAAATACCCCCTCAACTATGATCACTGCATATTGCTCTGTAAGATTGCTGCTTATATTTTTCTCAAGTAATATTCCAATAGGCTTTAATGTAGAAAATCTGATAGACTAGTCTTTGGCTTTTTAGGCACACCACCACCACATTTAAAAAGAAAGAACAAGATGAAGAGAGTGCAGATAATTTCTACCTAAAAGTAAAAGAGTTACGTGCAAAAAAGTTTCAAATGGAATATCACAGTCTATAAGGAAGAATGTGTCACTGAGAGTACAAAAATATGAGGAAAAATCATTCAGCTGATAAAATGCTTTGAAGGAATGTCTTTGCGATAGTACTACTAGAGCTGGCACACATTGTTTTCTTTTGAGACTGACCCTTCCCAGTGGTAGGCAGGATTTTTATTTAGATAATACATGAAAAAAAAACAAAACCCTAACTTGTCTGAACTGACAAAAGTGTGGGCAATCATCACCAAAAAATTTCACAGAAGGAATAGGTACATTGAAAAAACTTTCCATTCTTATAAAGAAAAGCTACAAATATTATTAGGAGGCTGGAGAATCTCTCTTATGAGGAAAAGCTGACAGAACTGGTCCTGTTTGCCTAGAGAGGAGGAGATTTTACCAGTGCATACAAGTATCATAAGAGTGGGCATGAAGAGGATGGGTCGGACTTTTTCAGTGGCAGCCAGCAACAGGATAAGGGACAATGTGTACAGAGTGAAACACAGGAAGTTCTATCTCAATATCAGGAAAACTTCTTTACTTTGAGGGTGACAGAGCACTGGAACAAGGCTACCCAGAGATCCTAGGCAACATATTTTAGATAAACCTGCTTTAGCAGGGGTTTGGACCAGATGATCTCCAGCAGTCCCTTTCAATCCCAAATATTCTGTGAGTCTGTGATTTTGCTACTGTCAATAAATAAAACATTTCTTGATTTGTTAAATATATAATCAAAGTATTAAGCAATTATACCTATTAATCTTTCACACTGATGCAAATAACACCCTTGGCACAAAACAGACTTCCACATACGGAATGTCAGTTGCATCTATCATTGATAACTGGAGAATTTTATGGTACTAAAATATAACTACAATAATTAATTTATTTATTTTCTCATTTTAAAATCTTTATCAAACAGACGTATGTGGAAATACTCAGACCTTTGAACACATACCTCTGGTACAAATAATCATTACAAAGGGAATAAATCTACTGAAATGTATAGCTCAGCTTTTTCTTTAAGTGCCAGAAGGACTCAGCAACAGGCACATGCTGGGCTGCCTTGCTAATAGCCCCCCCAGATTAATAGGCGTAGGGAGGGAAGTATTTGTGGAAAACTACTAACAGCTTCAGCACTGTGGCCAAGTGCTCAGCTGTTAAGGGCTGTGTTAAACCAGCAGGGAACCTTCAATTTCACACGTGAAAGGATGAAAGGGTAATTTCTGTGCCAAACCGAGGCCTCAAATTAAGAGTCTGGTGCATCTCTAATTCTATTTGACATGAAACACACTCTCAATAGGGTTAGGCTGAATGAGTATATTATACTGAGCCCTATTTACTAGATTATATATAAGAAACTGGAAACACAGACCTTGTATGGGGAAAAAAAAAATTCTTCTTTACTTCTAAAGGACTGTAAAAGAAAGAATTGCCAGAATTTAGCATCAGGAAATGTGATTCAAAGGACCAGTTATTTGTTAACAGATATGCACAGATTGAAAAACAAGGATTCAGATGGTGGCATGTCAAAAGAAAAGTGTATCAGATTTTTAGTCCAGAATCTGACCCTCTATGCCAATTAAAGAGAATCTGGTAAATACAATGCTCAGCTAGCACATAAAGGTAATGCTATAAACATCTACACTGTCTCAGCAGGTGACTAACAAGAAATAAAATAGGGCACAGCATACTTGAGGAAGTTTTCACTAAATCACTGAAAAACCTCCTAGCATGGAAGAAATAAAGCAGCCCAATACAGACTGTATCAAATACTAGCTACACAAATGGCTTTCTTTAACAGCTTTGATTAAAAAAAAAAGAAGCCCACTGTTTGAGAAGACCACTAATATTCTTCTTGCAATCTTTCTCCATTTGTCCATGGAGTGCACTTCTAGTATGTAGAATGAAACCTAACACTATCAATTCACATATATAATCAGCTAATTCAAACAGGGATACCTAAAGACTTGCATGTGTTGCAAAGTTTGACATAGGATGAAAATGAAACCCGTGATTACTGTTTTTTTTTTATTTTTTTTATTTTAACTTTCAGCTTGCTCTCTGTAGGAACTACCAAACTTCTAAGCTATCCAGGGCCAGAAGCTTTCTTTGTATGAAGCAGCAAAAGGCTGTCACGTAGATCTCCTACTCAAAGCATTAAGAGAGACAACTTAGCAGCTTCTGGTTGTAATTTGTTACCAACAGTGAAACAGCAGTAATAGTTGAAGCTTCCCAGCCACCAGACTTCTAAAAGTCATTATATGGTTGACTGACATGGCAAAGGGTCAAGCAAATGCTCACCTTTACAGATTTGCTATAAGAAATGTACTATTATACCCTTTTCTCTATGGAATGCTCTTTTGTCTCCTTTCCCCCCAGCTTGTCACAACCCAGCACTTCTGTCACTTTCTCTTCTGAGCTGTGTGTCATTCAAAAGACCCTAGAATGCAGAAGAAATCCAAGCTTTTAACTCTACTCGTGCCCTGCTATTTTTGCTATTCTCTAGCCCAGACCTTGAGAAGACAATGCTAACAGAGGCATTCCCTACTGCAGCAGTGTGAGGCAACTATGCCCCACTCTGACTCTCGGTTGCAGTAATTAGCAGAGACAGCCTTGAGTGCATTACCATCCTGAGAGGCAGGATAATGCCTTCCTCTGCTTTCCAGCCACTCACTTGATGTGTGGTGACTCTCAAAGAAGCTGCTGAAGCACATTAGAAAGACAAGTGCTAGCACCACAGCAAATGATTTAATAGATGAAGCTACTGTTTCCTTCTTCCCAGGAAATACTTGGATGTTATACAGATACTTATTCCTTTCTAAAGTTTATTGCTAAAGCTGCAATAGTAAAAGCTCTTTAAAGACTTCCTCAAGCTCAGCAAAAGCACTAAGTGTGAAAGCACACTGACTGTGGGTGTGTATTTGCAGAGGGACCTTGGTCCCATCTCAGGTGATGTGAAGAGTGACTGACAAACAAATCCTGGATGGCCAGACAAGGAAGTTTCCTTAATACATTACAAAGGAAAGAAATGGTTATTCCAAAAATGATGCTGTTTCTTTTTTCCAGGGGCCACTAATGCCAAAATAATAAAGATAAGGAATTTTTTAAAGAACATTTACAGTTACAGAAAAACACTAGGAGACTTTTTCAAGGTCAATATGCAGCCTGCTGCTACTACTTATTCTACAGGTGAAAAATCAGAATACATACATCAATAGATGGCAAATTTTTAAGACCTGAAATGTGCAGCAAAATTCCTTCTTCACACGAAAAAGAAGGCATACGAACTAGAATTCAGAATCAATACCATGCTGATGGAATGTTTCCTAGTTAAACTCTTAGCTCTTTACAATTTTTTTTTTGTTTGGTTGGTTTTTTTTGTTTTAATTTCAGAGCTTAGTAAGAAAGACCCTGTAACATCAGGCGTAATACTTCTACATTTTAGCATTGCCTCTAACTGCTGGATGAGATCTGCCTGAAACAAAGAGCAAATGTGGGCAGATCAGGCTACCAGGCACTTGGGCTGTCAAAGCCAGAGGTCAGCTGCTTCTCTCCTCCTACACAAATCTGTGTGGTGCACAGTGCTCTCACTCCGGGTCTGCTACTGCAGTTGTTGACTTCCCTCCTTTTCCAGTGGATGCCTCAGCTGTTCTACCTTCTGTGCACAGAGTTTCTCTGCGAAGTTCCCAGAATGTAAGTTTGCCTGATGAACTTTTACACACTGAAAAATTATCTCTGAAAGATTTACCAGCAACACTTGCACAGCGTATTTGGTCAAAGGTCCATGAAGCCATGAAACTCTGTGCTAACTGAAAGTCCACTGATAAGTTATTTTTGGGACCAGGCTATTATACACATGGATCAAAAGTCAATATGAAACAGGGGGAGAGCTTTTCTTCATTAAGTTTAGTCATGCAGTGTAATGAGATAAAAAAACCTAAATTAAAGTCTTGCTTACCTGGCCCTGCCATTTTCCCAATATGATATATTCTTTATTTAATAGTCTAAGTCAGTCATAATGAAATTAGATTTTGCCCTTCACCCAAATAGAGAAAAACCTCACATTTTTATTTTCTTATCTTATAAAAGCATGCTTATCACAGGCAATAGGTAAGTTCTTGCAGTTCATTGCTGACTCATATGCCAAACAGAATCATTAAATGAAATTGTTTATGAAGAGGTTGAATTTTAAGTACTATATTGCAGCTGTAAACATAAGCCAATGACTCATGCTATGCAATTCACTACAAATCTGCTAGGCAATAAAAATTCAATAAGATTTATCCACTCTTGTAAACAAAATAATGTTTTTAACAAATAACTAGAAACCACTATCCTTGGTCTACCAATGAAGATACTTATTTAAGTTCACCTTAAATAAGTATCTTCAAAAATCAAGAACCCACTGTACAAGTCACACAATTATTTTAAGTCAAGGACTCAAATTGACTTCACTTTTTAAATCTGGAAATTATTTAATTAATTTTCATTAGCATTAGCAACTTTTCTGACTAGGACACTTTATAAATGATGATTTTTCAATAGTTACTAGCATAATTACAATTCATATAACTATTCAAGTGAGATCTGAATAGTCTTATTTGAAGAAGGCTTAAACCTGTGGTATTAGTCCAGAAGCATTCAATACAACTGCAAAGAAAGCACTTAGGAGGTATAATAACACCAAGTTCCATGTACCATGTCATGTTTCCAATTAATATTTAAATGTGGGGGAATAGATGCTTAAATTGTAATTGAATTTGTTGGTATTGACCAAAACCACTTACAAAATCTGAAAACCTTAATTAAGCTCACCATGTTCAATGAACAAAATTTTAGAGAAATCATTAAATTTATAAAAAAAAAAAAAAAAAAGGGAAAGAAAAAAGAGAAAGAAAAAGAAACAACTTATTAAAATAGAAAAACATAATAACTACTTGACCTTAAATGAGAGAATATCATTATCTTAGAAGTGGTAAAAAATGTGGAGACAATTTTTCTATACCACTGACAGTGAGAACAGATTCTGCAGAGACCTTAATTTCCTATACTGCACTGAAGTACTTCAAATAACAAACTCAGACAACCTGGCTATTATCTACACTAAAGTTTAGAGTGGGTCAGCATAACACAGAGTATCCTGACACTGTTGCTGAAAAAAGAGTAAATAGCCTATAAACAGAGAAGTATGGGAATATGTAATCTCTCTATATCCCATTTGGTTCTGAAACATTTAATATTAGAATTTACTCCATAATTACAAAATTATTTGTGGTCTTTGGAATGTAATAAACATAGATACTGATCTTGAAAGTGTCCATTTGGCCTCAAATTTCAGTCAGACTGTACAACTTCCAGTGTTACTGACAACTCCCTCCCTTTGCAGATCCTTCGGAACGAGCTGGGCAGTGGAAAGAGCTTATATGATACAGGTTATGTACAAACAGGGGAAGGAAGAAATTAGTAAAATTTAGTAATGTCAATGATACTATTCATCCTTCTATAATTTGATAAGTTGTCTACATAACTGACTCTAAATCCAGTGTTTCTCCAGGTCATCAGATCCTAAATGTTTAGGTAATGCAGCATGAAACATTTGCCTGAAGCAGTTCTCTTAAAATTTTTTGTTGGGATCATGTTGAAGCTTGTTTTGGCACCAAGTGGCTATTCCAAGAAAAAAGTCTTCCTCAGTGAAATTCAATACACTTGACTGTGATGTTGAATCTCTTTTTAAATGATCAAAGGAGCTCTTAAAACTTTATTTCTCACCTGTTTTATATTCCAGAAAATATTACCCCAACTTTGAAACGGGTATAAAATCATCAAATGCTTCCTTTCACCATCACTCCCAGAACAATGTCTTATTCTCCCAGCTAGCAAAGGGAGGTTTAAAATTTTTTCTTCAAATTACCTCAGTTTTGTATTACTCAGAAGGGTACTTTCTTTTCCTAATAGCTGCATCAGTTACTCCATACAGTTTATTGTACTAATGAAGCCTGAGCACACTTTACAAGTACAATCACAGTGTAAATCATAAGAATAATGAAAATGTTGAAATCTCATAGACAAGAAAAGTAAAATATAGGTGCACAAATGCCTTATTTTACACGTAAAACAATATTTTACATGTTAATCTTCTGCTGGACTTAGAGGTGTATCTGTCATTCTACAGCAAAAAAAAATAATTTTAGTTACTTTTAATTAGTCTATTTAAAGCTTTTGACCTTTCTAACTTCTGCTTTACTAGAGAGTCAGGAATAACCTTCTGGACTTCATTAAAAGTTTATTCAGGCAAAGTTCAGATATATACTATATCCTACAAGTGAGATATATTGTGTAAGCATTTCAAATTTTATTTGCACATTTTTTACACATGCCTAACAGACGTTACAATAACCTTGATTTTCTAATCAACTTCCTTTAAATACAGTACTTCCATTCATATAAAAATAAAATACTGAAATTTTACGGGCATTTTTGGTGCAAAGAGCCTTTTAAAAATACTTTAGACTGTGAATAAATCTAGGAGCAAGGAAGAAGGTAACAGTTTACTTTCAAAAAGCAAACTCAGCTATGGCTCATGGTGCAACATGTACAGAATTAATCAACACCTTGACTTAACTATCTGGTTTGCAAAAGCCATAAAGAGATGTCCTGGGAAAAGTAAAGAAAAAAATAGGGAAAATGTACACAGTACTCCTCTCAATGCTCTTTGAGTCTAACCATTTTTGTTAAAGGTATTTGAATGAATTTTCCAGTTGTACCTTGAAGCCATTTACACAGTACCAAACACAGAATTGCTCACTACATTATATAGCTCCACAACTTGTGTTTAATAAAAAAAAAATTTTCCTTTGGTTTGCTTAGAAACCAACTTCTACCAGATTCAACTGATATTCTCTAATAATATATAAATAAATAATGTTTTTTAAAGAATAGGTTCTAAATATATTCACCACATACATTCATGTGAGGATTTGCAAGTACATTTAATCACCTGCAGGCAAGTTTGGACTTTGTGATACCTACTTATCTTCAAGATATACTTATAACAGTACATTTGAAACAGAAAAATACCAAATTATATTTCAGTACATAAAAAAAAGAGCATAAGAAATTACAGGAATTCACTTAGCATAAGGAATAGTAGAGCAGTTGCTCTAAAGGAGAATTCTATACAAACACGTTGTCACAGTTTAGGAATGGCACTCCCTAATTCAGTGCCCTCACTGAGACTCTTCCAAACCACATGCTGCTCCCTCACCTCCCCTTCCTGCTGGGCAGGATGGATTTGAGAACTGGAGACTCTAAAGGTGAAGACCACGGGTTGAGATAAGAACAACTTACTGGAAAGAACAATGAAGTAAGAAAACAGTAATAGCAACAACTTCAATGACAAAAAGTAGAAGACAAATTATTTCCACAGAAAGCCCCACACAATAAACAAACACCAACTGGGAACTCCTTTTCCCTGGAAGAGAGACACCATGACATGAGGTGATGTAGAACAACATCAGGGCCTCAGCCATGCTTCTCCCAGCTACCGCAAAAAATTAATCCTGTCCTGGCAGAAACCAGGGTATATCACCCTGAAATGCAAGATGTACTTTAAAAGCTTAAGTGGTTTGAACAATTAAGACAAATATCAACATTAATTGATATGATTTTAAATACATTCTTAGTAAAAAAATATTAAAAATTCTTGGTGCTCTGAAAAAATGCCACAACCCTTCATTAAAGTGTTCCTGCAGGAAAGTAACCCTGGTGATAGCATAGGGTTAAAATGTTTCCAAATTCGGGAGAACTGCATACAATAGGTTCAGGAAGGGTGGAAAAAGATTGGGTCTGGTAGGCCTGGGAAAGAGAACCAGGCCCTGGGAACGAATACTGAGCTTTGTTTCTTTCTAGATCATCTGAAGCTATACCTGTGTAATCATCATATGATAAATGATATAATTGTTAAATGTAACAATTGTTTGGAAATTGAATATAATTATTGTTTAATCGTAATAAGAATCATGAGAAACGATGTAATCGTAACAGGAAAAGAAATATTTGGGGAGAAAGAATATTTGGGGGGCCTAATGAAAATTACAAGAATACGTGCTTGGATAAGATTAATATATATATATATATATAGTATACAATAGAACAATATGGGTTTAATAATTAATACATAGTTATATAATGAAAAGGGTATAAAAACATGTTCATCTCGGATCCATGTCGGAGTCAGATTTGGGTCTGTACCCCTGATTCCCAGAGCTCTTCAATAAAGCACCTGCATATAATCATTCCGTGTTTTCAACGCTATCACTGAGAGGCTGAAGTACAAGTCTGTGCCATCATCATCTATAATTACAGCTCTATAATAACTGTTACAGCCTTTGTACTCATGTTGCATTGTTTTGCTGTTGCTTGCTTGGTCAATTAAATTAAAGATTATGACTAAAACTTTAAAAAATTAAATAAAAAGAAGAATAAATCTCAGAATCTAATTTCATCAAAGGAAAGTGTATATATGTTTATAAAAATATAGTAAAAAAATCAAACTTTGAGTATTTGATTTTTCTTTTGCATTAATTTAACATAGCTATGAACTGATACCACTAAATTATCCCCATCCAAAGCACATACGTTTTTTGGCACACATGACTGTGACAATTATGAGGGGTGCCTGGCCAGCTCTACTGTCTGAGAGGGATGCTACTGAACTGCCAGGGAAGCTTGCCATTGAAAGTGAGACAAATTAAGTACTTCAGAGGCTTCAACCAAAATACAGGGAAAATGCCCATGGCATTCAGTCACCTCTCTTTTAAAGAATTTAGAACAAACATAAAACCGCTTAAATACACCTAATAAATTATATGCTATAACTATCTGGCAGTCACAGCTTAAACAAAGAAAGTCCATACACACATATAGATATATATAAGGAGCTAAAGTTGTATAATTTTACAACACAAAAGGTGTCATTTATGCTAGAAAATCAGGGATATAAAAGATCCTCCATATGGTTTCCCTTCAAAAAGAAAAAGAAATCCAACACACAATCGGAGATTTTCTAACACATTTGGCCATGTCCAGAGAAATGTGTTTTTATTTTTTCTCATTTGTTACAAAATAGAACTGAATGGAGGAAAAAGTAATTTAGATCTGTTTTTATACTATACTTTTTTTGTTTTGACTCATTGTCTGCTTTAGTTTCACTCTGTCTCACATATACACGTAGGTGACACCTACTGAAGTTACCTACATACATTTTTTGAGGCTTACATATAAGCAAGATTTCCTTATCCTATATTGATTAAGTTGAATATTTTTTTAGAAGAAACAGGAACACAGCTGTCCTTTGTGAACTGCCTTGTTGCAAAGCATTCACTTTTTTCCCAGTCATTTCTCCAAGTAGTCAAGATGTTTTAAAACTGAAGTTGTGTGACCAAACCATTGCAGGTTCCCTCACAGCTTTTAACTGTCACTAAATTCAACAGGCACATGCTTTATTCCATCTTACAATAGCAAAAATTCTTAACGTTATCAGAGCCAGAGCACAACCACATGGAGCTGCACACACCTTGCCATATTTTGAATATGGTCCCTGAGAATCACTGTAAGCACAGTTGTACATACAGGAGTAGCTTCACCTATAAGTTACTTATTTATGCAACTATCATTTATGAGTTTTCAAAAAAGACATATGTAGACACTCTCAGCCAGAGTAGGGATGATTCCTATCTAAAACTCTACTATAGTGTAGCAACATGAACTGTGAACTGATCTCAGCTTCAGAAATATTTAGACTGAGAATAGACCTGCTTCAACCTTAAACTCATTTTAAGGTCTAAATACTGCAACACTATTCCACTATAGAGGGGAAGGATCAATAGCCTATGCCACCAGACATGATGCTGACATACTTTAGTGATATATACTGGCATACATACTGGGTGATATTTTTCTACACACAACCCTGAATTTCCTGAAAAATGATATTTGCGAAAAATAGAAGTTTGGAACTTAAATGTATTTGAAACACACAAATTTCTGTTAAATTGCTGTTTGCTTCCTGTTGGCGCATTTCTTCCTTCAGATATTCTAGTTGTAGCTAAGTTATTCACTACTGGATCAGGCATTTACCTTCCTCCTATTATTAGCCCATGTACACAGGCAAGTTACTTAATTGCACCTCCAAAATAACCCAAATGAAAAGTAGAACCATAAAGAAAAGCAATTGAACAAAAGGAGAACCCAAACAGCAAGAGAACTCTACAGCCTGGTACCAGTTAACATCTCAATTTTTGTTTCTTTAAACATGACCTTCATTACCTTTTTTTTTTTTTTTGGAGATCATTCCTGTCTAGCATATTGTCTTGTCAGACCCTGAAAGACTGAAGTGTAGATGATCTGCATCCCAATGAAATTTTCATGATGAATTCCCAGATCTGTAAGACTGATGTAATTTTTTATTATTTTAATAATAATAATAATGCAACTTTATTGGCTTGTACATTTGTGAGGAAACTAATTAACTTTTAAATGTAGTGTCTCCTCGAGGGAAAATAAATGTATTAGAAACTGAAAAAAAATTATTGTTCAGAGCTGCCAACTATGATGGAATGGTGATGAAACTAATGAGAGTGAAGACAAACAGAAGCAACATTAAGTGAAATTTGGCTTTAATTCTGATCCTATACTTAGAGACTCTCAGAGTCTCTATCAATCCTATGAATGACAGTCCTTTCTGAAAAGGACAAATGTTTTTTTAACAGTACTAGATTAAAGACTCTACTAAATAGAATGTGGATAGAGCCACATACATGGACAACATGTCAAACAACACTCTAAAGAAAAAAAAACAAACCCAAGTTTAAATATCAGTTTTCATCATATATCATTCATTAGATATTTAGTAACACTTAGGTGCTCAAATATTTATTATACTCATACCACATACTACTAAAACTTTAGTTATAGATTTAAAAATAAAAGTCAAATTTCCAACTTGAATGTAAAAATCAGTATAAAGAAAGACCAGAAACACTATTTAATGAAATTAATTCTCTAAACTTAAATCCTTGAAAAATGTGGTACCAACACTGGAGAGCAATAAAAATAACAGCAGAAAAAAAAATTAAAAAATCAAACTTAAAAAACTTTTTTGGTGGGTGCAGGGGTAAGGAGGATCCATTCTAGCAACATATAAGGTGAAGCTAATGCAGTGGAAGTGTTATACCAGGTACTGTACAAACAGTCCTTGCCCATTAACACACAATTTCATCCAAAAGAATGGCTAATGAAGAGGTAAAATATTGCTACCAAAATATACACAGCAGCAAAAGTCACAACTGCCCAGAGTTGCTTGAATTCAAACTCCTGCTGTTTGCAGGGAGTACCCTCTTTGAATATCAAATGCTGCTGCAAGAACCAGTCCATAAAACCCCCATATTTTTTGCTTCTGTTTCATCAGCAGCTACAACTTCTGTGCTAGTCACTGGCTTTCTCTAAAGCAGATTTGCACCAATTCTACTTGCTGTATTTGAAAACATAAATTGCTCTTGTAACTGAGGGCAAATAAAACAATTTAGTCCTAAATACTGAAGACAATACTTTGACTGCATACCAATGCAGAGATGTTCTGTTATTGTTGCTGATATTCCACAGATGGTACAGATTATGCCCCTGCAGTTTATGTCACCTAGTAGTTCTGCTTATATTACACCATAATCATGTCCTCTGCTGAAAAATAAGTGTAGATCTTGCAACACCCATAGAAACACCTCCCAGCTATGACAAGTTGGGATCATAAGTATAGTCAAGATAGAAACATTCACAAGAAATGAAACAGTTCATCTTTATCCTGTAAGTATTCATTACTCAAAACTGAACCAATTTGGAAGAGATACATTTTTTCTGTCCAAGATAAAAATGAATTTATCTCACACTCAGATTTATGACTAAGTTGCACAAGTTGGATTTTAATTATTCTACCAGTCCTATCATTTTGTGAGTTAGATCATTCTTTTCAGGATAATCAAGTTAGAAAAATTAATCTTTTTTTTTCTGGTAACTCTGCCATGGTAAAATGTGCATATGCAGCGGGGAGTAGTAAGATCATAACAGAATTATTTATAAAATCTTATATTCTTTTACAATAGAGAAATAAAAAAAAGAAAAAGGAAGGAAGTAGAATTCTAATATGAGACTGAAGACGTTACTGATGCACAGAGAATCTAGCAATTCAAATGGTGCTCTTAAGAGTAACTCCGCCTAAGATAATTTCTGGGTAAAAAATTGTGTGAATTTTTATCAAGGCTCTAAAGAGGGAATTAGCATGAAAAACTTTTTGATGAGTTCTGAAATTACAAAATACGCTCAAAAGTATAGATAGGACTGCTCAAACACATATTATTTCTTCATGGAAGCACAATTTCCAAATAGTAACCACATCTAATGTGGGGTTTTGCCTACCTAAAACAAATATATATATCTGTAAGATAAAAACTTCAGAGACTTCTATGTGATAACAATTCAATGTTTTACATATACCTTGTTAGTAAGTTTGTCCACTGAAATGCACTGAAAACTACAGCAGATGACACTAAGCAATTCTTTGAGACATGTTAGGAGACAGTTATTTAAAGGAAAAAAAATTAACAAAACTCAAAGCAGAATGTTTCATTTTGTCAATTAGATATTTTCCAAAGGTTACAACTTTTCTGGGCTGAATTAAGAATCTAATTAATCTGGCTATAATACAGATGACTAAGCATCATGAAAAATGGCAAAACTGTAATATCCCCTTTCATCTTACTGCAACACCAAAATTCAACACTGACAGTGTGTGGGAGGAAGCACTGTTTTCATTTCCAGTTATCAATGTCTTGAAAAAGTTTTTGAAATCTGTGACCTGCTCTTTAATTTCCTAATGCACTCTAGAATTATCCTAATAATATATAATTACTACTGAAGTTTTGCATGTTAGTTTTCTGACTAATTCTGTAGTTCAAGGTCACTCCTACAATTATATTTTCCTTGTGGGCAGGCACAGGTGTCTAGTTTCACTGTTCAGAAATATCATCTTTTTCTGGCCTGTTAGTGTCAACAAGTATCACAAAGTGTAAAGAGATGCTTGGCAAAGCTGTCATAATGCATGACCTTTCTGTAGCTGAGATGGCATTTGCAGTATTGCACAAGATTACCATCTAAGAACATGTTTATTTGGCACCTATTAGAAATGGGCTACATGCCATCTTCACAGATGGCTCTAAGTATTCACCACTAAACTATCATGTAGCTTTAGAAACGTGAGAGTCGAGGGCAAGGTTTCTCATATGAGAACATTCACATGTTGTCACATTTAAGTTATCTGCCATTGTAATTCTGTTGTGGGCTAAATTAACCTTCAAAGTGTGAAACCACATTCTGCAAACAGGTACAGGAATAGTTGTTAGTCACCTACAAGGAAAGAACATGAATTCAAATGCCTTGAGAATTTCCTGCCTACTGCTCACTTTTCCTCCAAGGGCTTGAAAAGTAAATACTATCCTGTGCATTTAAGAAAAGAAAATTGAATGGTATTTCCAAAGATATAATTCCAAAGATATGACGAGTCTTGGAAACTTTATATGGACACCCAATACTGTTTATCTCCTGTTCTAGACAAAAAAATTTATTTGTCTCCAGCTGACTTGCACACAAGTTGGATGCTGAAAAGAATGGAAACTTCGCATGTTTCCAACAACTGCTTGCCAAATCAAGTCTGTTTGCAGAATTTTTTTCCTGAGACTTTTCAACGGGAATTTGCTATAGCTCCAATGAACAGAGCTGCATGATGACAGGCAGGGAGTAGGACTGGCCAAATAGAAATACATCTTGCTTAATATAAATATACTCATAATAATGTAGAATTTGAATTCACCTGGATATAAAGGCCAACCTAATTCTAATGCTAAAGAAAATATTATGTTCACTAATGGTAAAACTTTAAATGAGAAATTTTGTATATTTTTTTTTCATAATACTGTATCAGAAGAAAAAAAAAGGAAGGTAGGAAGGTCTATTATTTGTAAGGAAGAGTTTGCCTGTGCTGTAGAATTAGATACCAAGCAAGCCAGCAAATTATCATGAGAGGATTCAAAACAATGCAATTTGTAAAACAAGACCGGACCTTTTTTTTGTAAGTTTCAAGAACTAAGAGAATTAGGCTTCTATTCCTTTTCCTATTGGTGATATTTAGCAATCTCAGATAAACTGTGACTGTCCCTCCAGTCCCAATCTGTAGAATTCAGGTAATGCTGGCCTCCCCAGGGAAGTACCTCTCACCAACAGTTTGAAGTGTGCTGCGTTAGAGACGAGTATTACAAGCGCACCATGAAAAGGGTGTGCAAATACAAACAGTACTGGGATCTCTTGGACCAACACTACTGCCAACAAGAGAAAAACAGAAAATAGTGCACTTAAAGAAACGGTACACACTGCTGAAATGGAAATCTAACTTCTTTAAAATAAACATTTAGGTAGTACTGTATTAAAATCCTGTTGAATTTATGTTTGCCAGAAAAAGGTTTTTGCCCATGATCTGATTCTGGTGTTGTTTGATGAAAAAATAATACATAGTGGTATAAAGTCTGACTTCAAGGTTGCACTGAATGACTGAAGATACTAGAGGTTAATCAATATATTTTAAAATATTGGCCACTGAATTTTAGAACATTTGACAGCAATCTTTCTGTAATTAAGGAATGTGGTACTTTTGCATGGCTAGAGATACCATTTATTATTTTTTACATATGCCAACAAACTAACATCAAAAATGTTCTGAAAGGTTGCTACTGATCTGTTATTTCCCTCAGTATGTTCATGCAGTATTTGTGACCTAATCAAGACTCCAGTGTATGACTTCCTAATAAAAATGGGCCAGTTAACTTAGACACGAAATTTCTGTTTGGTAACTGAAATATTCAAAGTAAAAAATAATAAGCTTCAAATCTGTAATGGTGCAAGCTTATAGTTTTCCCAAAGCTTATAATTTCCCCAAAATTATAGTTTAAAATGTTTTTAAAAAGAGAAACCAAGCAAATTAAAAAAAAAACAAAACAAAACAAAAAAAAAACCAGTAAACCAACTTACTAGAAAATACATGAAAAGTCCACTCAAAATAGATTTTATGTGATTCAGTTTCTTATTGAAGTTTAGATATGTTGTAGTCTTATGCTCTGGAGCCAGCATTGAAAACACTGTAACAGCAAAACTGCATCAGATATTTAATAACATAGAATTGCAACTAAAGGGTATCATCTTTGTTACACTTGAAACACATTGTACTGTCTGTCATACCAGTGACAAGTCCTTGATACAAATGCTATAATAAATTATCATTCAATTTAAAAAATGCAAACCAGCACCTTCTAGTTGATATTTTCCTACATGTATACCATAATTTCAATTGCAATTCATATATTCCAATAGAAAATGATAGTTTGACAACAACCGCCATTTTTCTCCTTGCAGACATTAAAAGAAGCTGATATACATGACCTGTGGACATGACTACATAATTTTTTATTCATGTTTCAGAAAAGCAACATATTTACGTGTCACCACTCTAGCTGTATAATTTTAAAAGCTTTTGTGACATTCATTCACAGAATGTCTCATTGGCAGCTCTAATTTTTTTTTTTTATGCTTACCTGTTCCCATTCACTAGTATGTAATTTTCAGTTTTACTTCCTGAAGGGGGAACCAACAACTCACCCAAAAAGTTCCGGGTCCATATGCCCCAAGGTCTATCCTTATGATACTGGTAATACAATACCTTTCTGCTACAGGGATAATACCATAAAAACTTGAAAGTGACACTACAGATGAGTGGGAGTTTCTGGGCCCTACTTGAATTCTGCTTACAAATACCAGATTTCCTTGGAGAACTCATTTCTTTGCAGCTGCAACACAAACTGATAATGAAGAAGCTACTTCTTTCTTCTCTTCTCAGTACTAGTTTTCACTAACTAGGAAATCCTATGTTTCCTAAACTGTAAATTGGACACTTTCAGATTGTTTTCACCTGCTCATTTCACCGATGGTTTTCAGCTCAGACATTTTGGGGTGAGTGATCCATTACTATTTCTCGAGTGGGAATAAAGGTTTAATACAACTATGATGCACATTTCATGAAAAAAAAAACATAAAAAACCAATTGAAAATTACTATCAGGATATCAAAACTCATGCAATGGGCTTGCTCTATGGAGTTGATTTTTTTTTTATATCTAAATACTTAAATTTGAAGTAATCTCAAAACCCCCTCTTTTTTTTTTACATTAGGAAGAAAACTTCTTAGATTCTAGGCAGAAGAAAAGACTTTATGATGAACATTTCTATCATTTTCAACCAGACATTGGCACAAATATAAATAACTTTCTCTTCTAAGAGGTTGCATGAATATAGTAACATTTCCAATTATTCTTAACATTCATCTATAGAGTTCTAGACAGAGGAAATATATGGGCACTTTTAAAGGAATGAGGATGAGAAACAGCTAGTTGTCAGGCTATCACCAGTATCACAGTGAGGGATGGGGGCATATGGAGCAAAATCCAGTCACTGTTTTGAAGATGGCAACTTGAACTGAGTGACAATCTATTAGTATTTCAGTAGTGTTTTTAGTACTTCAATAACACCAAAAGATGAGCTAATAGAAAGCATATTTACAATACCACCAAAAAGTCTCAAAGCAAAGCAGCTTCTCAAATAAAGTGAAGTTTCCTCTCCTTCAAGGGAGACCATGACAGGTTTTGGTGAAAAAAAAATTGGTAAATGAGTCAGTCTTTTAAAGACAAAGTCATTACATTAAATCACTGATTCTAAGGGTTTTCAGTCAGGTTCTAAAACTCCAGCACTGGCTAAATGAAGCCGATGTTACAGAGCTGGGACTGCATGTTAAAATAATGTTGGAACTTTCTCCTCTTGTCCTTAATCTTTACTGTCTCCAACCTCAGTTAATAGCTGCCCTCCACCACTTCAGGAGCTGTTTGAAACGTGACTGTAAAAGGCTTCAAGCGAACTGCTGCACAAGTATAATGTACTGCTACAAAGTATTTGGCTGAATTCAGATCCGCCAAACTGGGACTGCTATTCTATTAAGAATTCCCAGAAAACTGATTCAGCTAACAATTTGGAAGAGCAGTAAGTACTATCGAAACAGGACACTAGTAGCATGCAGTAAGTGTAAATGGGATGATTTGAATAGAATTAAGTGGGTTTAATGAGGCAATAAACTGAAATAAATTGTTGATCCCTGTCCTTTAACGCATCAGCTATCAAATGCACAATTAAAGGATAGACATAGACTTCAAAACATGTAGGTAACACTCAAGTACAGGTGGCTCCAGGAGACCTCAAACCAAACAATCCCACAAAAGGATCATGAGTGCAAGGTGACTTCAGATAGAATGATTAGCAATCTGTTAAGAAAAAGGAGACACTTCTTCAAGTGAAAATCACTGTTTAAATGAAATCACTAGGCAGGATACCTACATAATTCTTATAAAGACAGTGGAATTAAATGGTATTATTCAATCTAGAATATGTGTATATTGTATAAATATTCAAATGCATGCATCATCTGCACATACATTCATGTCTTCATGCAAACCATGTCCAAACATAAAAGCTTCTACAGCCAGAGTAGAAGTTGTATCTTCTACTTCTTATATCTCAAAAACTCTTGGAAAATATTTTTCATGTTATTTCGAGAAACAAAGAAAAAATTTAATTCCCTGATGTCAAACATCAGACATAAGTGAATTTGTGAAGTACTGCAACAATAAAAATAGTATCAGCATTCCTAAAAGAAAATCTGTAACTATCTGTAATCTACATCAATACTTTTAAAATTGTACAGTTGCTCCAGAAACATGCATGAATAATTCTGAATCTTACATCTGTTCATCATGTCCAGTCAACTGAGTCACTATGACTTTGAAGTAAATGAATCTTGCTTTGTGGGCCAAATCATTAATCAACCTTGCCATGTCATTCCATTTTTCCTTCAGTAGCAAACCAAACTGTAGACACCATGTTTGTGAAGTATACAGAAGAGGGTATCATAAGCACAAAAAATTAAGGCTTTTTAAAAGTGAGCAATATAAAATAGCAAAATAAGATATGGTACAGATAAGGCATATGGAAACTAGAGAACCATAATAATAATTCTGAATTGCAATGACATATTCATCCTAACTTCTGCAAGATCAAATTTATCTGAGCTGGTACACATGAGAATTTCATAATGAAAGTAATTTCTGTTTTTTCCCTAAATAATGGCATCTCATCTTATTTAATGATTTTTCACACAGTTCTTAAAGCTCCAGGCTTGTGTTTGAATTTGTTTTACATTTGCTCTAACTCAAACCATTTTTTACTAAATCTATATAGGCAACAAACTTCTGTTGGTTGTGGGAATGCGATTTTTTTGTGTATCTGATTTTTGTGGTTTGAGTTTAGTTTTGTTGAGTTTTTTTGTTTGTTTTTTTGTTTTGCTTTAAAAAACAAAAACAAAACCTCAACAAAAACCAAATGGAGGTAAAAAAAGAGAACATGACAGAGAGATATCTGTTCTTCTAATTTTCCACAACCAGAAAACTCCAAGATTCTTTCCCCAGAGGAAATATGATCTAGAGTTCATATAACACAGTAACAAAAAGTGATAAAGGCAAATACCAGAGGGAACAAAGTGATGATACTTTTTTAATGAGAAACTAGACAAAAATTCATGCAGATTCCTCAGGCATCTGCCCATTTTGAGGTAGTTCGCTCTTCTGTTCCATTTTCTTACCCCACTCAAAGGAATAATTTGTTCTGAACTTAACTTTAAAATTCATATTAATGGGAAATCAAAGTAAGAATAATTTATAGAAGGTCTCTCTAACACAAATCTTGTTTAGGAAGATCAAGGGAAAAAGTAGACAAATACTCTTTGCTCTTACTCTGTGCTTTTTGAAAGTGTGGATAAGGAGACTAGTCTGCAAATCCAAAAGCAAAAGAGAAAACTGGAAGCCACCTCTATATTACAGACCAGTTTTCATCTGAAAAGCAAACTTCCCCCAATATGAGATGGTTCTGTTAAAATTATTTTGTATATTAGTCTGAAAACTGGGAAAAACAATTGTGGAAAATAATTTTCACTATATCTTTCTGACCTTCCTTCCCCTATTCTCTAGAGAACAAACAATTAAAGAAATACAAAATAACTTATATTCTCTACTGCTATATTTTGGCTATGTTGCATGAAAAATAAAAATTTGGTTCCTTTGAAAGTCTTACTAACACCTATTTATATATTAGCTTTGGAGCAGAAGATCTGGTTAGTGAAACAGATTTTATGCTAGAATATGGTGCCAAATAAGAGTGTTTATATCTCATTGAGAATATACACTTCACAAGAATGAGACAAACCACCATTAAAAAAAAATTTAAAAAAAATTCAGCATTTAAAAAGTGTTCCCCATGCTTAATAAATGTAAAGTTAGATGAAATTTGCACGTATACATTTCCTTCCTAGAATTTCAAAATATGCATGCCCATATCAACAGCTACCAGTGACTAGTATTCCTACTAGCTTTTTTATAATTTCTCTACAAATTCACTACTGATCAAAAGGTGTTGATCTAGAAATTCAGTTTGGACTGTGTTCATGTTACACACAAGCTCCAAAACCAGCCAAAATTCAAAGTCACCAGAACAAACAGCCACTTTAGCGCTAGTGGGGGGGAAAAAACCCCCATCACTATTTTGGACGTAAATATGAAATATTTTTTAAGGAAGTCTGCTTCCTATAAACTAAAGTCCATTGCTGTTGATCAAACTAATCCATATTTCTTTATTTGGGATGGCTATCCAATTCAAACCATTCATTAAGGGTCACCTGTAGCAAAACAGAATTAGAGAAGAAATAAAAAGAGACCACAACTTCATTTTTCTGTATTACAAGAGAAAGAAGTCAGATGGAGATATAGAGGAAGAAGTTTATTCTGTGCTATTCTGCCAAGAGAAAAAAGTAATTTAGACAATTTCATAGGAAATCAGTCCCAGTGCACCATTTAATAGATTAGAAGCCTTTGTGTAAAACAGTATTCAATCTATTGTGGGTGTCAGGCTTAAAATCGAACAGGCAATTACACACCTCTAATTTGAAAATAAATTATTCCAATTGCTTGAAAGTACCTATAAGAATGTATACTTCATGCAATTCAAAGAAATTAATGAAACTCAAAAGATTAATGGAAACTTCAGAAAGACTAGAGAAGTTATACTGTGCTGTGAATTTTTACAGTGACCAGTTCAACTTTCCACTTGAGTCGGTTGATCTCACAGCAAACATAATTTAGAATTAAATAAAATAAGATATATCTGGCCACTACTAATTATAACTTAAACAGAAAAAATATCATATTGAAAAATCTGAAAACCTTTATTATTTAAAAAAACCTTTAATCACAGGGCCAACACACCAATTATTCTCTCTCAGAAATTTTCTTTCAGCCTCACAGCTGCCAAGACAATCCTTGACTTCATGCAGCAAATGTACAAGGGAAGAAGAGAAACTGCAAAAGTATAAATCAGGCGTCCACTTGTCGCTGATGCACAGGCTCCAGCCAAATAACATTTTCGAAGTCTATATGCCTTTAATGCTAGAAAAAATTCTTTCCAAGTCATTCTGTCTTATGGTAGACATTTCTAGAAGTGCAATATAGTTCCTTTCAAGAAAGAGTGACATGTTGTGATGCTTTGTGGTGCTTTTGTTTGTTCTTTGAAGTAGTAACAATGGAAGGGAGAGAGTTAATCACTCTCATCTCCTGAAATAGGGAACAGTTGCTGTGCTTTGGGCAGAATTCCACTGTTGCTTTTGTAAATGTACTAATGAGCCATTGTCGTAGTGGTGCCAACCTAGCATTAGCAGTCACCATAAATTTACTGCAAGAACACTGCTGTTTGTAATTAGCTCTTCATTACACAATCAGGCTGATTTAGAGAAGCTCTGGTATGATTTGCTCAGCAAATGAAGCAATATAATTACACCTCAGTTGAAATCAACAAATTAGACTGCTGTTTGCAATTGGCTGTATTATATGCTGTTAGCATGCTAGCAATTGCAGGCCTGCTGTGGCCTTTAGCACTTAAATAAAGTAAGCATAATTAAAGTACTGAATATTTTTGAATTTGCAAGATCAGCTGCATAATAGTCACAATTCTTTGCAATTAAAAAAGGACCCAAGATTTATATGCCTCAAACCTTCCATAAGCTTAAGCCTCCATGTTGATAACACCTAATGATACATATAAAAATCACTTAAAACTACAATGAGGATATAGTCAAGAGGGTCACCCCTCATCGTGATTTATTCTGCAATCAGCACTGAAGACTTAAGTTTATTCAGACCAAAAGGAGCAGGGAGATATTAGCTATACCTTTGTTTTTGCACATAATTAAGAAAAGTAAACAATTTTTGATTTTTAAATGTAATAAAAAATGTTAGAAATGTCTCCTTCCCAGGTACACGACTTCATATCAATCTCTTGGATGAGTAAAAGCAACAGACGAATTCAACTGTTTAAATGTCACAAAAACGCCTTAAACGGAGTGGTTAATCAACAGGACTTCTTCTGTACCATGATCACTTGGAGCTAATAGGATACAGGAAAATGCAGTGCTTGATTTATAGTCAGTTGTTTATAAGATACACACTAACATGAAGAAGCAAAACCATTCAACAAACATTAGGAATGCAGACAGTTGAAAAATCCCCCTGGAAGACAGCATGCTTAGGAGGCAAGGTCTGGTGTAATTATTTATATTACGCTACTCTAATGAATCAGCTAGAAATTGGAATGTCTGGAAGATATTATATTGACAGACACCAAGAAGGAAAACCCCATAACAAGTCCAGTATGTGCTATTATGAGCCAGCTTGATATATTCACTGCAGCAATGAGGGATGATTGACTTTTCCACTTTGTTTTGGCAAAACTTTATCAGCTACCCTCCTTTACATGGCAGGGCTACTACATTCTGTGGGGATTTGGGATTGTGTTGATTTGCCAGAAGAGATGTCAAGTAGCTCGGTATTTACAGTCCATATGCATAAAGATCCTACTTGAAAAAAAAAATCCCAAAGCATATTATATTGACCGACAATGATTTGAGCTGTTGAGCACTACTATAGAATTTGTTTTTCATTAATATTAAAGAAAAGGCCACAGTAAGACATCTATCAATGTAACTGGACAGCTCTGATCTTCTCAGTATTTGTCAGTCTAGCATCCAGCTGCGAAGCAAAAACTCCTTTATCATGCTAGTGCGGGTTTTTTTGTTGTTTTGGTGGCTTGGTGGGGTGTTTTGGGTTTGGTGGTTGGTTTTTTTTTGGGGGCGGCGATTTGTTAGTTGGAATTTTTTTTCTGTTTTGTTTTGGGGTTTTTTTGGGCTGGGAGTTTAACAGACAGTAAATACAGACTGATACTTGTGGTCTAAACAGGGAAAAACAGTACTGCGCTACAATTTAAACAGTGACATCAATGAATGACATACTAATGGATATTAACATATTTGTGAGTAGGAAACTACTAAATCAGCAATGACTTTATTAGCAATGCTATTTATATAAAGCTCAGGTCAGGACACAAGACTAATTCATAACAAAAAAATACATTAGCACACAGTGAAGTAAACTACATGAAGAAAACTGAATTTTCACTTTATCATGAGCAATATTCAATGCAACTTCCAGGCAGATTTTGAAGTTTCCTACATTCTATATTTTTGCATAGGATTTCAGTAAGACAAATAAGAATTACATAAATATAAAAAAGTTCAGTAAGAGAATGTTAAGAGGAGCATCAGAAAGGATAAAAAGCATCCCTGAAGAATTGGGGGATTTTTGGGTTCAGCAGTCTTTGTATTGTCTGAAATTATCTGCACTTGTCTCCAAGCAACAAATGCACAACATTTTAGAAAAAGCGAAAATGAAAGAAGTACACCTGGTCAAACAGCAATACATCAAAGCCTATTCAAAATATGGTTATACTCTAAGTCAAATCTAAATGATTCAGAAAACCCTCATGACTAGAAAAATTGAGAGTCCTACCTCAAATGGGTCCGACAAAAAAGAAAAAAAGATGATGTGGAACTGCTTTCAAAAGTATATGTGCCTAATAATAAATTCTCTTCTGAAGAGGGAAGCTTGCCAAAAAGTGAGGCGACTGTACAACACCAATCAGACATGAAAAGAGCAGAAATCTTTGCATATTTAGTGGCATCTGCATACATTCTAAAAAGTTTGTGGTGATTTTCACATTACAACTCCTACTTAGCACAAATATGGTGGAAGATCTGTCTCAAAATTAATCACTAGTAGAAGAAGCTATAAAAGTCATAATACAATCAGTTTCATAATGTCAGAAGCTGAGGCTTTCCTACATGGAATTTAGGGAACACTAACATGAAATGGCTGAATTGCAACTCCAGCCCACAACTATCAATCAGCATTTAGACACTAGAAAAAACATTAGGTAGCAAATATAGCCTCAGTATTTCAAAAGAGTGTGTTTGCAGGATCTGGGAAACTACAGCTCCTAAAGTCTGACACCAGTATCTAGAAAACTGACAGAAAGTGGAACAAAAACCAGAATCAATGCACATATGGATAATATATCATACTATAGTATCTATATGTTGTTTTTACCAAACATGAGAATAGAAAGCAACTGAAATGTCAGGGAGGGAAAGTTTATTTAATGAAAGAGTTACTGCCTAATCACAAGATTAATGATAGGCAAGTGCTAGTTTTCACACTGAGCAAAGACAACACAAATTCCACAAATTACACTGATTTTTAACTAACACATATATGATTCAGAAAGGAGTTAATAGTGAAATGACAATTCTTTTGCTGACAAAAAGTCTCATAAAAAAGACTAAATTCATTCATCAATAACTAGATGGCAGATGGATTTCAATCCAGACCAACAAAATAAGTCACATGGAAAAGGAAAGGCTAACTTCTAATATGTGTTGGACTGAGCTGAAAATACTGTACAGAAAAAAAAATATTGGCAATAGATATAAATAGACATCTCAGTGGAAAAAGAAAATCTTAATGTTCACTAAGAATCAAAGTAAGAATCAGAATGCAAAGAATATATAAATCCACTCAAATCTGTTGTGTGCCCAAATCTTTAGTAGTATCTACAGCACTTTTTCTACTGCCACTCAAGATATAAGACAGAAAAAAACCAGCAAAAGCAAAAAAAGAGATGTTAGAAATAAGCATTTTTGAAACAAGGAATGATAGGAATGATAAGCAGACCAGCACTCCTCAGTGTAGAAAAGAGATGACTGAAGACTGAAGGCAAGCCTTATGTGTGAAAACATGAATGACAGACAAAAGGTAGAGTGATAACCCTGCTTTTGTTTACTGATTCTCCTTTTGCAAGAAGTGGCAAGTAGGAAAGTAAAAGCAACTGAACTAAACAGGTGCTTGTTTTATACCACATGCATTTAAAAAAAACAGAAGTGAGTGCTACAAAGGATTTTTCAAAATAATGACACAAATTTCTAGAAGAAAAAGGTACCAAGTTCTAAGTTTAAAGAAATTAGTTCTTCAGCCTAAAAAATTTACTAAGCCGCAGATTATTTAGTAAGTATTTAATTTAAACATCGTTGATATTTTGACCTGTTTTACTCTCTCAAGAGTGCATTATCAGCCTTGTGGGAAGGGGATGCAGAGCATTGCTCTGGCAGTTAACACCCATATTCCATCAGAATTAACTCTGCCTTAGATATCCAGTACCACTTTAATGATAAGTAACTGTTATTTTTGGCCAATGGTATCAAGTCAACTCAAGAGCAAAAAAAGAAGAGGAAACTATATGAAGATTGCTGATTTTCTATATACAAAAGGGGAAAGAACAGGTTTTTTTGGTTTTCCAGTTACTTCAGAATAACACAGATCATCTACAACCAATAATACTATTTGCTACCTATAAATCTGGTTAGTACTCTTGTTTTTAAAATTTTTAGATTAGATAATCACAAAGTCAAACTAAACATCGCATCCAGCACTGAAGGGAGTCTCATTTATCATGATGCTGTACTGTAAAGGATACAAGCAAGTGGAAAAGTGAAGTCACCAACTGTTTTAATGTGTTAATTTAAGGTCTGATGTACATTACAAGCTGTTTTGGGCAAAATTCAAGTTCTGAGTATACTGTTCATATGAGTACAAAATATATGGAACAGCTGATCTTGAGAGTGTGATAAAAAGACCACTTTCAGGGGGACAAATATTTTACAAAATTAATGATGATGACAATATAAGCTTACACTGTTAATTTTACACTGGCTGGTGACTATTAAATAATTGAAAAAAATCTCTCTCCTTCGCATCTCATGAGCATTTAGACATTTGATTCTAGGTAATTTTAAAGATATTAATATTTCTTTACTAGGTGATTTATAGGACTTAAAAATCTGTATTTGCATTTGCTATTTTTGTGTGCTTGTCACAAATATAACACCTCTTGATAAATTAATTCACTACGAGAAACTTATAACATTCCACAGGCAAGAAGTAAACCCAGTATGAAAAAGAATCAACTCAATACCTTTTTAAGAGTATGCTTTCCTTAAAATCCATTTGTAATAATACTGCATTTCTGACAAAACTTGTCTTAAAAAGACCCTAAGCATTTCATACAAAGCAATGTGCTATGAAAGTTGTTTTGTAGAAGTACAGGCTAGAGAGTTTTGCAATCAACTTTGTTAATTAAGCCAGTAATACATCAGAATACTCACAGTGGAAAATATTCAGCTGTGTTTAGGAATTCCAACCAGGCCTGGTAGATCTTAAATTTGCATAATCAAGAATAATAAAAGATAAAAAAATTACGAGGAGGGTGTGTAGGGCAAAGGGGTTGTTTATTTTGCTTTCCACTAGAACTTAATGCACGCAGATTAGCAGGTATGATAAAGTACTTTAAAATCAATTAATGTGAGATAATAAGCTTATTTAATATACAAAAAGACATATAAATTACACAAATAAAATTATTAATAATATCAATAAAGATATTGCTACCTTCACAATCAAAAATACTTTTAAAAAGAGTAAAAAGTATCTATGCAATCCCAACATAACTATTAAAAGAGAATAGTTGGCTGCTCACAAATTTGGTTTATGTCTCAATAAATATGAGGTAAAGTAGAAATACAAATACTTCTAAGTGGACCTAGGGACACAAAAAAGGCTGAGAAAAATGTTACAGACCCAAGAGCTTTATATAATAAAAATGTATGTGTATTGTGTACTTACCATGAAAATTCTGTCTATGCAAGGACAGTGGTAGAAATTGTAGAAAAATATAAAAACACACAACATGTTAAAATTCTGTTTTTATTTTGTACTGTATTCTTTATCAAATAAAACAGATACTAAGTTATAACTACATTTCCTAGCACTTTTGGGTTTTTTTTAAATGCAGTTGTAGTTCAGTTTTGAAGAGAGCTGCCTGCTTTCTTCCATTTTTTCCTTTCTGGGTAAGTTCACCCAGAAGGTTTAAGCTATTATTTTTTAAGCATACAGAAGTTTCTCTGAGGTCTCTTGCAAAATGTCACCAATGTGATACTATGTTTCCACTCTTTATCTCTCACAGTTTCAAGGCAGAAATAAAGTAATTCTCTCCCAGTTCCATATTGTGAAGAAAATAATTTGCATTAGCACTTTTGGTTGCCATCTTCACAGTGCAAACAAAACTGCTAACTAGGGAGGGAGGTGACATGATGCTTTGATATACACTACTGATTTTCACCTCCAAAAATTAAGTTTGACTCATGTTTCATAACTGGAATAAATTTGGTTGCCTGGGTCATGACGATTTATCCTAGGAAGTGACAAGATAAAATGAGCAAAACTCATTGATCTAAGGAGTCCAGGAATTAATGTCTGTACATAGCTGAATGGGGAATTAATTGAAATTAAATGGAGTTTCCAAGCCATAATCCAATTCTAACAAAAGTGCTCTAAGAAGTACTGAGACTGGTGGATACACATGCTCTAAAAGGAAACTTTAGGAACCCACACAAGAGCATGGGACTAATAGTGCACATTAGCATGAAACAGGAACAGTTTACTGCTTTAAGTAATCATTTCCTACTTGGAATACCACACTTTTGGGAATACATAGTGTTAGAAAATTTTTCAAGCTATCTCAATAGAAAACTGTAGGTATTTCCAACAAGATACCACCTGGTACACAAAAAGAGCAAGGAATTAAATAATTCACAAAGAGAAAAGTGTACATGCCTCACATAATGGCAACCTTCATTCAGACTGAGGTATTGTTTAATATTTGAGGTATTGCTACTAGTTACCTTTTAAAGACATAATATTAATTGTTTATGAGGCAATCCATTTATTTTTATTTTCAATGTGTTTTGTAGTAATTCCTACCTGCGTCAGTTGAGACAGGAACCATACTAGACGTACATAGAAGCACATCTCAAAATAGTTCTTGCTCCAGAGAGCCTGCAGCTGACTGCAAAATTGTATGACAGGATAAAATGATAACTGAAAAAACTCAGCCCTAAAGGGGCCATTGGCATTTCTTTCTTTTATTTTACCTTGCTGCTGCAGGATGTGCATCTCTTCACTTGCTAGGCTGAGTGCATCTAAAAACATTTTGAAGAAATATTTAAAATGTAATCTCAGCAATAGTTTAACAGTATGTTCCAAAAAACAAAACAAAACAAAAAAGGGTTTTCCTTGTTTCCTTGTGTCATAATTCCATTATTTCTGCCATTTCTGGATGAATTGAGAAGATTTTACTGCTGTTATTAATGGGCAGTTAAAAACTACCTATAACACAAAATGTCTCAAAAAATTTAAGATGAATACAGAATCAAAGACAGGTAGAGCTGTGCTCTACCTTTCAGTAGGTAATTTCTCTAAAAACATTGAAAGCCAAATTTGAGTTAATGACTAGAATAAGAATCAATTCTGAGATACAAGAGCAATTAGGCTTAACTAAGTCAATCATTGTGGTATCGGACCTAAATAAAAGGAAAAGAACAAAAAGAACAGCAAAGCACACGGACTCCTTTTGGGAAAAGAAGCCGATTTTATTGAACCGAGAGCCCATATTTAAAGCATGTTCCGATGCACGGAACAGAACCGTAGTTCATTGGTCCACTGAGATAAACATCTCCCAGGATGTGTCCCAAGGAAAAAACACCAGGTGTCTGTCCTTGTGAATTCCTTCTTATTTTTCCAACTTGTTTTTCACGAATTCTAACCTGTTTTTGACCATGTTTATCACCTTGGGAACTTTCTCCTTATCAGCCTGAGAACTGGGCAAAACTCAAACTTGTGAGAAATAATTCTCCAAGCTAATTCACTAGATGTCTCTCTGACCACAAGTCATGACTGTGCCCATGTATCTGCTGAATAATGACTTCCGCTAAAATTATCTGTTTTAATTTTGCCTATACACCCTGCTTAGTTGTCACAACAACTATGCAAACACATACAAGTTAATGACTGCCTCAATCTCTAGCATTACTGAAGCAGTGGTTAAGGAGCAAATAGGATTGGAAAGGAATAAAACCCATTATTTTATTCAAAAAACTACTTTCTTCTCCTCTAACTTGGTCAGGTCAGAAGCCCTTAGCACTCCATTTCCACATGAACCATTGTAACATCATTACAGATTAAATTAAAAACAAATAATCCCAACAAAAACCAAAATAAAGATATTCTTGGATATAAGGACAAAGCTTTAGAAGAAACTGCAGAGAGAAAATAACTTTCAAGAAAAGAAGGTCTAACAGATTTACAGCAAAAGACTCCAGTGTCTGACCAGCTAAAATCAACATGGGTTGTTCAATGCCATAGCAGCATACTCCAGACATGTGACCACATTTAATGTAGAAATTATACTAGATTTGCATCTCAAAAGTCTGGTATAGTTTCTTGTTCAGTGTTCAAAAGAGCAGTACATTACAAATTACGGTATAATATGAAGATTAGAATATAATATGAATATAAAATATACCATGTCATCCAATAAGTATCATTAATTGCTATAAAAGTATGTGCTTTAAAAGTTAAGAAGATGTTTTAAGTAACCATGATGGTCTGAGACGAAAGGTAAGCAACGTCAAGAATTCTTTATGCCTATTTCTCCTTTACTTTTTCACTTTCTTCTTTGAGTCATAACATACAGACAGCTTAAATCACCCCTGACAATACTGAGGAAATGCTACAAACGCAGCAATTAAGAACACTGAAAACACACAAATAATTTATTTTCACCCTGGGAACAATTTGTGCCCAATACTAAAAAAATAGTAGAGTCCATCACATCACAAGACAGTCTCAGACTGACTGTCAGCATTAAGAAACAAAACTGGGGAAGCGCTGTAAGAAGGGGAGAAGTAAGCAGAGCATCTAGTGAAACATTTATTCAGGCATTGGGAACTAGGAGAACATTCTGAATAATTGGTTTTCCTTTTTCCTACCACAGATAACTCCTTCCTGTTAAATGTCCACCATATGCATTTTACATTCTAGCTGCAATGTACAACTTTTTAGGAAAAAAGCCAAACAAGAGTTAAAGGGATTTTCCTAGTGAGAAAACATCCAAAAAGTTATGACTGGATTTAATGATTAAGTGCACCAAATGGAAGTTGTCTTATTTACTTACTTCCTTTATAACCTAATTTATGCTGTGATGCAATACTGGTATTGTCAGTTGTCCTGAAGTGTCACTCTTGGTAGCACCCTTCAATTTATGGAAAGATTAAGCAGTTGAATAAATAATTCTATTAAAACCAAATTAAGTGTTCAACTACAATCCTGTGACCAAAATAACTTTATCATTTTAACTCTTCAATCATAGTCTACTATTTTAATGATTTATCAAATTCTTTTCAAGCCTAACTTTTATGCTGAGGCTAGACATAATCTGAAACGAATCACTAATATGCCAATAAGTGTAGCCAAGTTAGGGAAGCAAGGTGCTCTACAAAGCTGCTGACCTTCCACTTCATATTAGGATTGTTGACATTGCATTGATTCACCCCTGTTTTTATCCTGAATTAAACAGTTAAGGAAAGCCATTTAGAAGATTGTTTCCCTATGGTATGGGCAGTTTTATCAGTATAAAAGCATTTATACTGTTAACTTTTTTCCAAAACATGGGACTTACATAGCTACTGCAACAGCAGTACAGTGACCCTCAATATAATATAAACTGCAGGGAAAAATATCCCTAAATGCCTTAGTTGTGCTCAGTGTAGGCTTAAGAAAAATGTATGTCTAGCCTCAGTTCCTGTAGTGACCTACCTGAGATATGCCCACCCGAAATACTTCTGTTAAGGCTTGCAACATCCACAGAACAGAGTTTAAAACAGAAGATTGCAATGGCCATTAAAACATAGGGAACAGAGGAATACTTGGTCATTCAACTAAGAGCTGTATTCCCAAGACAGCGGGTATTCAACAGTAATAGAACACAAGCATAAGGGGAAGACACTAAACTTCTATACTAAATTGTGCAAAATCCATTTAAACTTTGCTCATTATTCATTGTTTGTGTTGTACCACTAGAGTATACCACTTTACACACATCTTGTTTTCCTTGCATACCACAGCCAACATTTGTCTTACTGTTCAAACACTGGAGTCATTAACATGTGCTTTGAGACACCACAAACTGAATGTATTCAATTGCTGTGTGATAATCTGCTGGCAAGGCAGGAGATCCAATCAGAGCACCAGGGAACTGTGCACAAGTTGAAAACACAAAACAAGCATAAACGTATGCAAATCTTGAGGCCCACCTGAGAATGTTCCCACAGCAAATCTCTTTTCCCAGCTCATATTAAGTTAACAATAAGATGTTATCATAAGATGCTCTGTGCCTGTAAAATATCGCTGGATACCAACAGCAGCGATACTGGCTTGGCATGAAGCTTCTCAAATGCATAATCTTATCTGCTGGGTTAGCATTCCAGCTGGCTAGAGGTACTTCTGAGCAAACTAGTGAATGAGATGCTTTCTTTGGTATGAGACTGTCATATAAATCAAGAGGAATTTTAAGGAGGCTAGGTTCATTCTGCTCAATCTGTTCGATGGCTTCCTGGTTGAAAAACTATTTGAAAACAGACAAAAAAAGGTTAGTTTATTATACTGGAAAATTCACTGCATGATATCAAAACACCATACAGACAAGAACAACTTTGGGGTTAAACATGCTCACAGATGTCCAATATCAAGAGACAGATCTTAAGAGACAATTAAAAAAGCTGGAAACAGGATTAAGGTATAAAAATCCTCTTTTCCTTTAAAACACAATCCAATTAAAATAAGTTTCTTGTACCAGATTGCTCAATAGAAAAGGGAGAGCTTCTAATTCAGTTTCCCAAAAATTAATTGCATTTAATTTTTACTTCTACTTCAATTTTTCCTCAATTCTATCATTCATAAACCAGCAGAAGCCACAGTACTTAGCTATACTAATCAGACAGCAAACATAACTTGTCAAAAGCAGCCATCACTCACTAGATTTCAGCATAAAATTAAGATGCTTTTTCTAACAGAAACCCACTGACATAAACAAAAAGAAAGAAAGTAATCAACATAGGAACCAATGAGATGTATTATTCTCTATTTTTTCTTCAGTTTTTTTTTCAGCTCCCAGATGCATTTTGGAACACAGCCAGCTAGCCCTATCAACTCAAAGAACACAGGATGAAAATCATGATGCTACATTAGATGTCTGCATATATCCAGGATATAATCCATATAAATTATGAAATTAGAAATAAAATGGTAAAACACACCACATAAAAGTAACAATACCATCTTGATGCTTTTTTCTAGATGCCATCTTATCCAATAGTTTTCTCTACAAGTTGCCCAACAGAAGAGAGACAAACATTAGATAGATCTATATATAGCTGGAAACATGTTCCTGTTGCAATGATTACAAAGACAGTTCATTTCTTCCTGTTTCCACACAATAAACTCCTTACTTATGTTTCACCCTAAGGTTATTTGCTTTTCATTATCATCACTTGCACAAATTTTTGTTCAATTTCAGAAGAAAACTGTCTCAATAAATACTATACTCTCTTGGCTAATTCTTCTATCTTACTCTTTCTCATACATATTCAATCTACTCTAAGCCTTTCCCTGTAAAACAGGCGATATACCATGGAACAACATGCCTTCTGGGACGAAGATTGCATCACTGACTTTTTACCTTAACACATCAATCACTCCACTTCAATTCTCCTTGACAACTACTAGTCCCCTAAAGCCAAGCAGAAAAACAGCGAAGAATAGCATTTTATATCATCCCAGAGCTGCTTCATCAGAGACCCAGAAATGAGACTCTTTGCATCTCTTTGATTTTTCATGGCTTAATCTAACTATTTTAATTAGCCCTTACATTTTCTGAGTCTTACACAAAGAAGAAAAATCAGATTTCCAGGCCATTATTATGAATCACATTACACCATTTCCTTCTGCATTCACTATGCTTGGCTACTTCTGGGTGCCAGCCAGGAAACCATTGCTTTTTTTGCAAGGCAGCTGTTAAACTGCTCATCAGAGATACTGACCTTGGTCCTGAAGCAACTCAGTTCTATTTAAACAATAGTGGGTTGACCCTGGCTGGACACCAGGTGCCCATCAAAGCCTCCCTGTCACTTCCCTCCTCAGCTGAGAAGGGCAGAGAAAAAATTATGGAAAGCTCATGTGTCAAGGTAAGGACCAGGAGAAATTACTCACTAATTACTGTCATGAGGAAAACTCATTCCATTTGAAGAAATTAGTTTCATTTATTACCAAGCAAACCACAGTAGGATAATGAGAAAAACCCAAACCTTAAAACACCTTCTCACCACTCCTCTCTTCCCAGATTTGACTTCAGTGCTGATTTTCTCTACCTCCTTCCCCCAAATGATACAGAGAGACAGGAAATGGAGGCTGCACAATCAGCTTTGGCTCAGCCACTCACTCCTTCCTGCTCATGGGGAGAACTTCTCACACTCTTCCCCTGTTCCACTGTGGAGTCCCTCTCATGGGAGACACTGCTCTACCAACTCCCCCCATCTGAGTCCTTCTCATAGACTTCAGCTCTTCAGAAACTGCTCTAGCATGGGTCCCTTCCATGGGATGCAGCTTTTCAGGAACAGACTGCACCAGTGTGGGGTCCCCCACGGGGTCACAAGTCCTGCCAGCAAACCTGCCCCAGTGTGAGTTCCTCTCTCCATGGTCCTGAAAGGACCATGCCCCCCACTGTGTTACAGCGTCCTTTGCCATTTCCCTGCTTTATGGTGGGGCTCCTTTTGGTAAATCTCTGCTCCCACATGGATGTCCCTGGGCTGCAGGGGCAGAGCTGCCTCACCATGATCTGCACCATGGGCTGCAGGGGAATCTCAGCTCTAGCACCTGGAGCACCTCCTGGCCTTGATGTCTGCAGAAGTGTTTCTCTCACATATTCCCACTTCTCTTTTCTCTGGCTGAAATTGCTCTTGCAGTAATTAAGTCTGCTAATCCCGGGGTGCTACCACCAAAACTGATGGGCTAGGCCTTGGCCAGTGGCATGTCCATCTTGGAGCTGGCTGGCATTGGCTCTGTTGAACCTGGGGGAAACTTCTGGCCTCTTCTTCCAGAAGATACCCCTGTAGCCACTCCCACTACCAAAATCTTGCCATTCAAATCCAAATGCAAACATCAAAGAGAACACCAAATGCCTGATTCATTACTCTTCAGTAATACTTTTCATGAAGGTAGAGAAAAGCAAGTGCTGAGACAGCTGGGCCTGTTCAACCTTGAGAAGGGACAGCTGAGTGGGCACCTCATCAATGTCTGCCAGTATCTGAAGGGAGATGCCAAAAGGATGGAGCCAGGCTCTGCTCGGTGGTGCCAAGCAATGGGACAAGAGGCAGAACCTGATACACAGGAAGTTCCACCTGAACATGAGGAATAACTTCTTTACTGTGTGGGTGACCAAGCACTGGAACAGATTGTCCAGAGAAGTTGTGGACTCTCCACCACTGCAAATATTTAAGAGCTGTCTGGACGGAACCCTGTGCCATATGCTCTGGGATGGCCCCGCTTGAGCAGGGAGGTTGGACCAGATGACCCATTGTGGTCCCATCCCATTTTGTGATTCTGTGAATTGTGTTGCCCAAAGCCTTAATGCGTTTCTTCACAGAGTGTGTTTCTGTAACTCATTTAAAAGAGAGAATTGGCATACCGCAGAAAATGCATGCTCATTTCAGCAATTTTAGAACAATTCATTCTCTCAAAAAACACACACATTGAACATCTTATTTTATACCTTGACAAACCAAAAAAAGAGTAACTGAATTCAAGAAAAATGTCCAAAAAACCAAATATTACTGGCGTCCTTGTGTAATAACTCTAAAAGGAACAGAGATAAATAGCACATATATCTGACAGCAATCCACAAAGTTGGATTTGAACATTCAATATGAATATTTTATTGGCAAGAATGATTAAAAAAACATTTTATAATACTTTTAATAAAATGGCTTGAATAAAACAGTCAATTAAATAACTAAGCATGCTACTGTAAGGCAATCAACATTGCTTAAAATTCAGGACTTGCTTTTCTGAAATATCTCTCTGGGAATACTGAAGTTACTACACATTATATCTAATACTTAAGTAATTACATGTACACTCAGTACATATGCATTTCGAACAAGATATTAGAAATACTGTATCAATGACATGTATACACCACATACTAATTAGAAAACTAGGATAACCATACCATTCCAAAGCTCTGTCCAGTCATTTAAGCAGACATAAAGAACTGTAATTAAACATTGTATTTGTATATAAATATACTCAGAAAAACTTTTAATCTTTACAGCAGATGGGAACTTGTTTTTAGATGTATGATTGATACTTGATTAATAATAGAATGGTTTGGGCTGGAAGGGACCTTAAAGATCATTCAGTCCCAACCCTCCTGCCATGGACAGGGACACCTTACACTAGACCAAGCTGCTCCAAGCCCCATCCAACCTGGCCTTCAACATTTCCAGACATGGGGCACTCTCAACTTTTGGTCAACATGTTCCAGTGCCTCATCACCCTCACAGAAGGAATTTCTTCCTAATAAAACGTCTAACCCTGCCCCCTTTCAGTTCAAAGCCATTCCCCTTTGTCCTATCACCTGCCCAGGTAAAAAGTCCAACTCTATTCTAGGCCCCCTTTAGGTACTGCAAGGCCTGTTCTAAGGTCTCCCCAGAGACTTCCCTTCTACAGGCTGAACAACCTCTCTAAGCATATCTTCATAAGAGAGGTGTTCAAGCTCTCTGATTCTACAATGAGAAATTAAGAAAAATAGTGCTGATTCATCTTAAAACACAGCCTTATGCAGCAAGATAAAACTCGAGAAGCAAATGCACCCCAAAGTTTAAAATAAATGTATCAATAATGTTTCTGGTCTCAATTTTTTCTGTCAATCATCCTTTTCTGCTATGATCCCTCTCTGCATTTCCTGCAAAACAAATTCTCATTCTTGTCCCTCAGCTCCCAGCAGATTGTACTGACCAAGATCCCATCAACAGATGTTTTTTCAAGAATAACTTCAGCATGATCCCTATTCTTTATTCTCAGCTACAAAAACCTGGAATCATTCAGGTTCCCTGGGATTTGGTATCACATTCCATAGCTGTGAAGGGGTTTACAGCTTCAGGGACACTGTCTTTCAGAAAAAAGTCTAAAAGAAGCAAAAAAATCCTCATGTTAAGAACACAGCCTGAAGGAGAAGAGTAAGAACAGGAAACAGAACAACTAGTTTTTCTCCAATACTTGTCTTTTGTATGCAAGCAGGAATGTAACTCTGCTTACAGGATTATGCTCTTTTGTATTTACCTTTTAACAACAAGAATGCATATGCATTTAAGCAGCTTTACAGAAACGCTGTGAGGATGCATTACCAAAAACCCACGCATGCATCTGCTGTACAACTTATAATAGCAAGATACAGTTGAAAATTTTTTTATATCAAATAGTGCGCAGTTAAATTGTTATACCCCGACTTGCCTCACAACTCAAGCTGCTGCTTCAGCAACGCAGGAGTGCCACACAAGTTACAATTTCCACACCACAGAGAAACTACTTTGAAGCAGCCAATTTTTTGGAATAGAAGGTGACTATCCTGAAATAAAATATCATCTGCCCAAAGAAAAATTGCTTGGAGGAATGAACTGAAAGTGAAACAACCGTGCCACATCTTTTCAAAGATTTCATGGTATGGAATACAGATCTTTGCAGTGAGGTGGGGAACAGTGCTTGCTGGGGGGGCAGCTGTTCTTGGATTATGACAGGTTTCTTTTTTTTTTTTTGCCTAAAGCATGTTGCTAAAATTCAACTCAGTATATGCCAGCTTAATTGGACAGTCTAGAAGACATACAAGCAACTTAATCACAGATCTTTTTCTGCCAACATAATTGATTTATACTAGGACAAGCTCATCTCTCCTACTACATGAACTCTAAAAGTACCCAAGGACAAACAAAGCCCACTACAGCACAGTGAAATGCAAGCGATTGTCTATAAAGAAAATGAAGATGACCATGACCAAAAAGTGTGCTAGAATATTTTATAATTTAGTAATTCCATACACTTTCCAGAATTTCAGACTTCTTTGAAGGGCTCCCAAATTCTACCCCATTGAAATAGAGGAAATTTGCTTTTAATTGAATTTTTATAACTATTATTTAATTCATAATCAAGGAACAGCATTAAAAAAAATATGACACGTGTTAGGTACAGTTTAACTCTATGCCCACTCCATGAAGGAAATCAAATTGAAATAGATAGCACTTCAAAAAACTAAAATGAACATGGAACATGAAAAGAAATAAAGGAATTAGCTCACAGTTCTTGCTGAAGCTCTAAATTCAGTTAAATTACCTGAACTAGCAACACTTGCAAGATTGTACAGAAATAATCAATTCAGTTCAGAAGTAATAATCATCAATTACCTTCAAAATTTAATCACCTCTACTTCAAGAGTACACACACAAAAAGGGCTCCAGCATAATTGGCACCATCAACCTATTTTATGTTTCACACCCTCACATTCACAGCTGGCACACAGATTGTCACTCACTAAGTACGTATTCAACTTCCCTTCAAAGAAAACACAACCAGGAACTATGTTTGAAAAGGATATGTAAGGTCCTGTAAGTAACACACTGACTAGATGCACGTATCTGAATTTAGCCCATTGTACACTTCAATACTGTGCTCATGTATTATTACAGTTCATAGCACAAACCTTGTTTCTTATCATTAATATTGAACTGGCAATAGAAAACCGTAAGAATGAGGTTTGTAGATAAGAAGCAAGCACTTCAGCTAGCGTTTTCAAACATATTCAAGAAGTGCAATAGTTTTAGACTCAGATGTAGTAAGGATTATATTATTATTTTTATTTTTTCCCATTCATTAGCATAATCTGTCATTGCTTTCTACAGTTAAAAACTGAGATAGGTAAACCACTCAAGAACAAGACTAACATCTGTTCTGTATTGCTTTGTAGTGTTAAAGGATCCTGATTTCAAAAATACTACGTTTGCTTGTACACAGTATATCTTTCTTCACACCAGAACTGCTCTATGCAAGACTATAGGAATAAGACCCTTAATTTTTTTCTTTTAAATTCTCATAAATGAATCAGTTATACTTGAAATATGTTTTAAAGCATCATCACTTTTCACTAGAACTATAGAACATTTTTAACAAGAAAATTTATAAAGTTAGAATATTTACAAACATGAGTGGATTTTCTTGTTGACTAGAAATAGTATACCACAAATAAAAAAGAATTAATCTGTGTCTCTTCCATGACTAAATAAGGCAGGAATGGAGTAAGACAGCTAACTCATGTTTATCCTGCTAAATCTAAAGCAGTAGGTTTGCTATTTTGACGGATGTGCATAAACAGCACTTTTTAAAAAGAATGTAAATTCTGTTTTCTAAATTCAGTATGTTGCCCTTCAAATGAAGGGGAAGAAGAGACCTTAGGCAGAAATCATCTTCTACATTTGTTCAGAAATTTCTACCTATTAAAGACTTATTAGGTCCCTAGTAAAAAAAACAAAGATAGAAGATATTGTAGAAAAATATCGTGCTCTAACAGTAGGAGAACATAGATTATTTATGCCAAAAAACTCAAACAAACAAACAAACCCAAAATCTCCCCAACCCGCCCCCCCTCCCACCA
>VXBI01013792.1:255732-266987 GCA_013397375.1 Toxostoma redivivum
CCCACCACTCTGACAATAGCAACACTCAAGTCTGAAAGACAGAAGTCAGTACAGACTGGAAAGCCATCCCTAAATGCCATGCACATGTTTGCAGTACATTTTACCAGTGTGATTAGAAGGGTTTTTATACCATATAAAAGCAAGATCACCTGTTCTTAATGGTTAGGATTTTCCTATAGTGTAGTGCATTCTGCTTTCATGAAACACTTTTCCACTTATCCTAAGTCATATTTTCTTGAGTTTGTGATGATGAGGGTTCCTACAGCACATGAACAAAGGTTGCTATCACTGACCATAAATGAAATCAAAATATTTGTTTGCTTTTATGTGCTGTGTGTCTCAATTATGCAGCAGTTCTGCAAAGCCACAAAAACCAAACTGTGTACTTGCTCTCATAATTCATATACATTCAACTGGATAAAAAGGGAGAAAAAATCACCACCCCAAGTAAAATGAATTTATACCTGAAACTTAAGAAGGCAGAGAATCCTAGAAGCTCTTTGCATGTAGCAAATCATGCTTTGCTTTTGTCATTCTTCCTCACTGAAATTTTCCATTGCATATGGAACTTATTCTAATTTAGAAAACATGGTTTGACCTAGTCCTAATAAAATAAGTCCTTTATAATTGCTCAATACAGGTTATTAATATTTTTTTTCACAAATCAGTAGCATTTAAAAAACAAACAACACATGACAGAGCTTTTAAAAAGCTTTCAGCCATTTATAAGCTTCATAAAATTGCCCATCTGTCTGAAAGATGCATGAGCTCAATTTGGGAAATCAGCACACACAGAAAAGCACCCAAAGTTGACTGAACGTCTGGATAGCAATTTGTGAGAGCAACAACATTCCTTTCAAGTTAATCAAAATTATGATTGAATTTTTGTACAAAAAGATTTGTAACTCGACAATTCCATATGTCACAAATGCTTCCTGTGAGACACTGAAGATGCACACAGCAGTGAACAAACATGCATAAGTACACTTTTGATTTTTGACTGCACAAAACAAAAATCTGCATAAACATATACAACACTAAACAAATAGATGCTTTTGGCAACAGGGTCTCAATTTATTTAGAATAAATAAATAAAATAAATAAAAATTATGGGGGAACTGCTTGCCATTATCCAGGAAAGACTCATCAAAAAGAAACGCTGTTAAATTATGTACTGGGTTATGTCAAAAGAAAAGCATCAAGATTAAATTAATATAGATGAATTACAGCTCTTAATACTCTAAGAAAATATTCTGCAGGCTTTTTTTTTGTGGTTGTTTTGTATTCATTTGCTTTCACAGAAATGGAATATACCAGAACTTTAATGGAAATTATTAACTGTTTCACTCCACCAGCAAAGCAAGATCAGAATACCTATTAGAACTCTTTAAACATGTCTGATTTTGTCAGGGTTACCAAAAATAATAGGGGAAGACAAACCTTTGTTCTTCATGTATAAAGCTTTGAAGGCATTTATCTGCTAACCTCCTTACAGGATTTTTCTTCTTTCTTTAGGATGTGTTAAAATTTTCAAACTCAACACTTGCTAGCAGTCCTACATATAAGAATCAATCTAGACAAGACAAAGGTATGTAGTTTAGGTAAAAAAAACAAACAACAACAACAAAAAGGCATTTAGTTAGCAACCAAATCAATATTCTCCCACTTGTCTCCCAGGGAAATTACTAGAAACTATTTATACCTCATATCTGACTGCAAGGACTTCACAGATCATTTAGTAAAACACAGTGTTTTACTACCAGAATTCTGAGTTTAAAATTCTCTTACAAGTGACAATCATAATTTCCTGCTTTGATCATTTCACAGCTTTCCTTATTCTACCCACATTCTTTTTCCCTCTTTATGTAAAGCTCAGTACCAGTGAATGAACAGGAAAACAACTCCTCCTATGTTATTGATAATACATTTGGAATATTAGCAGGTTTCAGGCTCAAACATGATTTGCAAACAGGAAAAAAGGACAAAACAAAATACATTTATAATACAGCAAAATTAAGTAAAAAGTTTTCTGAAATTATTTTCTTTAAGATGCATAAAATGTAGCGAGGGACACTACTATTGCCTCTTCTTTAAGGATGTTATTTTGCTTGATTATTACAAGCTTACTTGAAAGTCTACATTCAGGAAAGGTGAAATAAATTTTTGAAATCTACTTAGATGAACTCAAATGTTGCCAACTGAGGCAACCTTGACTGTAACAAGCTCCCATTTTTAGAAAGACTACTAGAATATGAATTGGAAAACTTGTCACACTTTATTAAACTGCAATGAACTTTGAAAACTGAAAGTTGCTATCTTTCTGTGTACAAAGAGGAGATAATGAGCTATTTAAAGATAATACTGAAACAACACTCATGCATGAAAAAGATCATGAATAAACTTCAATTTTAAATTAAAGGAAATTTTCTAAATAACAGACAGCTAATATTTGGCAAGAATCCTTCCTCGTGACACTACAGCAAAACCTAGTTGATTAACTTATGGAAAACAATACTTTATAAGATCTCAGGCTTGTTCTTCTAATTCCTGATAACAAAGCACCACCCAGAAAATAAAAATTTATCCGTTTGGATTTGATCAGATGGAATGTTTGCAAAAAGTCCAAAGCAACAGAATTCATCTTTCATCCTACATCACATGTCTGCAGTTTGTAATTGTGAATATTCAGGGGATATACCATTTGAAGATGTAAAAATTAGTTAACATCTCCATTACACTACTCAGTAAAGTTGAGGAAGTAATATATTTGAATAGTAGTTATGAATTTCCTAATGGAAATAAGAAAAAAAAGTTCTTAAAGCTTATGAAGAGAAATAAAAAGCTGGACAAGAAGAAAAGTAGGGAAATGAAAGGAAAGGAAAAAGGAAATATTTTCAAATTTTTCAGAAACTAATGTGCATCTTTTCCATAGTTCATTAACTGAAGCTGAAGAAGATAATTGTGAGCTAATTGTTCAAATCTCTTGTCAAGTTGTTTAGTCTATCACTGCAATGTAATAATGCTTTTTCAAGTGGAAAGTAAACAGATCATGTTTCAGAGAAAAGCCAATGTAGAAACAAATGTTTACAAAGAATTAGAAATTTTCTTTCCTGTTTACAAGATCAAACTCTAGTATTCCACATGAGGAATTTTAAAATAATGTAATTTCATCCATAATTCAATTTAACCCTAAGAAAATGTAAACCAAAGCTGAGATGTACAGAATAAAAATTTGCCACATGAATATTTGTGTTTCTATTATTTAAAAATTACTCAGAGTAATTTTACTGTTTTAAATCCAGATTTACTTCAGCTATGTCACAAACCACACTTGAAACAAGCACAGCATAATATTTTTCAGAAGTTGACATCCAGAGAACACAGTCTTGTTAAGTACAGGCTGCTCTTTGGTTCCCATCTCAAGAATTCCTCATGTGTTCACACACAAAAGGGAGGCAGCGTGGTGTCATGATGCATACCCAGCAAGCATTTAATAGGGTGGGTAACCAAAGATAGACTGTCCAATACAGAGCATGTAGAAACAAAAGCTTTGTATTCTGAATTCATAGATACTCAAAAGTGAAATTATCTATTATAACCTTTTCAGCTATGAAAATAAGAATTTTTTTTCATAGTAATAATTCATCACTGGAGTTTTCATTTTTACAAAGTTATATTTGAGTTCTCTGAGTGCAGGCAGCATTGGGATGTGGGTGATGCTCCTAAATTTGTCCCAATGCAGACACATTCTCAATTCTGTCTAGGTAAAGCATAAAACTTCAGTTATTTGAAATTCTTCCCACCTCTCACTTTCTCACAATATGACAATACTTTTACTCCAGCAAATGAAATGCATTTTGAGAGGAGCTGCAGTTGCCTTCAAAATGACCATTATTCTTCTGACTTAAACTCTCACCAATCTCAGGTCAACCCTTACTTTTACCACTGGTAAAGCCATTCTATGAAGTCAAAATGCCTTCAGTAATGAAACTGAAACTGCTATTGCAAGGTACATCAAGGAGCTGAAGGTAAAGTCTTGTACTCTGTAATTTCAGAAGAAAAACTCCACAACAGAATTGATAACGTTAAATTATCAAATTGATAATGTAGAGTGAAGAACAGAAAACTTGGTATTGCAGGTTCAAATCAGTTTATTCCAACCTATGCACAGATGTATTTTAATTTGTACTTTTTGCAGCAATAGTATTTTGGCTAGAAGCAAGTACAAGTTTCATGAAATTCAAGTAACTGAGTGCATTGTTAAGGAAATGGAAGAGAAATTTTACAGCTCAATATTGTAAGTATAAAAATGTAAACCCATCATTTAGTTAGATCTCTAGTCAATATAGACATCTTGAAATGGAATTTGTTTCATTTTCTATTTGGCCTTTTCCTTTTTTTAAATCGCTTTAAAATGTGAGACTGACCTTCATATAGGGTTAAAAGTTAAGATTTTTTTTCTGATGTAATACATATAATGCAGTAATATGTTAATATTATGGTCAACATTACTTGAAAACTTTGCTGTATTAAACTCTGCTCCAGGAAAGCTTTGCTTATGCTATCAGTGAAATTAATACTGCAACTCAAATTGCTGGGGTCACTCTGGGTTCCAGGATGCTGCATCAAGTAAGTGCAAAGCCACTACAAATTCTTTAGTAAGCAGAAAAAATCTCTCTTTACCTTTGTATAATTAGTTGACTGCAGCAACAGGCTTCCCAGCCAGTAAGAGTGTGTGTTTCAGGTATAACTATTTGTCTACAAACCTAACAGATTTGTATGTGGATCCACCCTTGCCTTCTCACAAATAGTCTTACATGAGCTATGCCTAACATTGTAATTCTTGGAGACATGAGATTTCATCATACTGAGACTTTCTGTCTATAGCAGAACTTTCCTATGACAAGACAGATACAATATAACTTTCATTTCATCAGAAATTTACATCTAGCCATGATCTGAAGCCATATATTTGAATTTTAATGACGTTACATAAACTGTACAAACAAAATACAGGGAATTTCAACTACATGCAATAAGCATGCATTCCTCAGTGGAAAGTGGTGCAACCTGATAGTCTGATGACTATCATGATGTTGGCAACCTACATGAACTGTTTAACTAATGAATTATGCAAATCCATGTTTCCCCAAAGTTTGAAAACATTAATCAGAATTTTTAGTATTCCTCTGTAAATGCAAGCTTATGCTCCATAGCTGGACAAATGAAAACTTACTCTGCCATTTTGGCCTTTCCTTTAAAACTGTTGCCCATATTCTGCTTCTTGCCCCTTTTTAGAGATCTGTCAGCTGACAGACTGACTTCAGAGCAAGCTATGTCAACAAGAAACACTCAATCTTTAAAGTCAAACCTGCAAACCAAACCTCCCCATCTTCCATTTCAAACAACCTTCACACAAACCCCAAAAACCTTCCCAGAAAAAAGAAGTCACTTCCCACAAGGCTCAGTTTCCCAGAAACCAGGATCACAAAACTAGAGCTGCACACAAAGCCACTGCAGATACTGACACAGAGGTGTGTTGGAATCTCCAATACAAAGGTTCATTTTCCATGGTAGGTTACACTGAAGCTTATAGGTCTTTAACTTCCAGTTTGAAATACAGGGCTTATATGAATTAGGTACTGTATTTGCAACCCCAAGTCCATCACAAAATCAGAAACACTTCGCATGCTCAAGTATGTAAAACTATCTATATCATTAAAATGTACCCTTATTGTATCCATAGCTTTCTAAGGCAAACTAAGTAGAAGCCTATTATTTTTCCCTCTTTTATAGTGTTTGTTAAGTGATAATGTATTTATTTTCTATTTATTAGAAGACCTATGAACTCTAGATTCAGTCCCTTTCATCTCACCAGTACACCAACTTTCAGCCATTTGTTGTTTACAGTATAAATCAAAGCTGTTACTGTTGCTGAAATGGAGTTCCACTAAATCAGACATTTTTCTCCTACCTGTTGCTTCATCATTTTTAAATACAAACACTCTCTATAAATTACATGAATAAAGAAATCTTGCAACTGGGTACCTATACTTAAATCTACATTTCCTTCTGTCAAAGATAACTTCTAATATACATGTAATCTTTTATATTAAATCTGTTCATAACCAAATATTGCTCTTTCAAGTTTCATAACATTTGCTTACCTCCCTCATGATACCGAGGCTTTAGTCTGCATTATATTGATATTTAAAGATGTGCAGTTATCGTTTTACTTTCATAACATCTAAATGTCATAATTTATGCTGAACATTATGCAAAGGAGTGCCTATGAATAAAATGAAGGTGTTCAAGTAATTCTGCAGACAAACCAGCAAACTATTGATATCTAGCTGTTCACAAAACATTTTCATAATTTGTTATCAAAAGTTTTTTCAGTGCATTTCAGTATTTATATTTGCATTAGTTAAAAAGAAGGAAAAATGCTGGAGCCTTTTTTAAAAAGAAAAAAATTTTTACACAGCTTTCAGATTTCTTTTTTTTTCTCATTTACTGCTTCTAATGGGAACTGACTTGTCATAACTTCCTAGATGTTTGTAAAAAGGAACAGCGGGATTAATAAAAAACTTTTCTCTGAAGGGTTTGTCATTTAATCACTGCTTTCAATGTTTGTCATTTAACCACCACTTTTGAAACACCATTGTTATTGAAATACTTCATTTTCATTTTTGGCTATCTACACATGATGTTTAGATTGCTAACAGAAAACTCCCTCCTTATAATATGAAGTTATGGAACAAGAATAGCATACACATGTCACTGTAATAGCATATAACTGATTTCACAAAGTAATAGCCATTCATCAGCTACATGGCATATGCAGCTTCATAAAGAAATTATACCATAAGGAAAAGGGAATTTATCACTAATCACTATACTGCCTCAACACAGCAGTAAACTTTGCTTGCAATGATTCTATGAGTTTTGACAATATCTGAACATACAAACTTTATTTTTTGACCAATGCGGATTAAATCTCTTCTATGCTGCCTTACCCCTCTCAGTCTCAGAAAAGCAACTAAAGGGTAAAAGAATCTACCACTTCTTAAAAACAGGTTATTTTATGAACTGGGAAGGGACAGAGGTAGATATCCGTTAGCATTTTCTTAACATAAAATAATCTAACTCTGTTATGTGTGACCACCTCATAAAAGAGAAAAAAGAGCACAAGAAAAAACAATATAATCTAGTTAAGTAAAGTTTAGAGGATCAAAAATACAAGAATTAAACTGATCTCAGGTGTACCAAAATGATTCATCTGACCTCAATGTTACTGAATTCAGAGTACAGACTGCAGCAGATTTTCCTTGTGTTACCTCTCTTCTTAAAACTTACAGTAGCAAATATGTTCAAAACTGGCAACCATTCACAAGCACATTTCTGAACTTTATTTTAATAGCACTGATAAACAGAAGTAAATAATTTTACTGGTATTGCACTTCTAGGTCCAGCTTAATAAAAGTCTGCTTTGTAGATTTCTTTCAGTTTTTCAAACTCATGTTAAACACTTTTGTTAAATGTTCTATGCTATATGAACCACTTCTTCCAGCTGAAAACTGTTCTACTGAAAAGTCAGATAGCTTTACATAACTGGAAATTAAGAAGAATATGAAGATTTTTATAGTGTTATAGCAATAATACTAATTTCAGCAGTCAGCAGAAACTAAGAGCATGCAGGGAAGAACAAGACCGTGTTTACTGCCATTAATTCTTTTTCTAATAACCTGGCATTATATAAGCTTTACAAAACACTAAAATAATTTGAAATGCATCAACAATAGTGATCATGCTCTTAATTAAAAAAATGTTACAGTATTACCATATTGAGCAAGCATGGCCTCAATAGATGCTAGTTCAGCAAAAAAGAAAAAAGGAAGGGGGGGCGGGAAAGAAAAACAGATTTTTTACTTGTCAGATACCTCATAAAACCAAGTTACAGACTTCCCCTTGAGTTGTTTACTGCTAGGAAATTGTTAGCCTGCAGAAACAGCCTGGGTGTGCTATTTTACAGGTCTGATTTCAAAAACTTTCATCTGTGGTCTAGATTTTATAAACATAAACTAGTCAGAACTGTACTCACTTTACAATTTCACTTAAATTGCATTACAGATTGAGAGGCCATTCATCAAAGGATATATTGCAAGTAAACCAGCAGGTATGAGAGGGCAAGATAGATGTGTGCAGCATTTATCTTTCTAAACCCTAAAACATCAAGTTAAAAAAAAAACAAACTTACAAAAATGGTTCTGCTATTGCAACGCTCTACTAATATTTCTCTCATTCACCCAGGGGCTTCTTAAAACAATAGGTCAGAAATCTGCTCCTCTAAGTTCCTAGCTGAGGCATAGGTTTTAAGTAAAACATTAGAAAAGTGTACAATTCTCTCTTTTGCTATCAGTCTACTCACAACAAAGCTCACACACACAATACAGCAACTGATGTTTTAATAGAAACAGAAAATCCACCCTGTGAAACACCGACGTCAAAGGTCTTCATGCTTAAACTTCTAAGGTATGAACTGAAATCTGAAAAAAAATCCCCCTATTTCCTAGTTCCATATCCTTATCATGGAGGAATTTTACTTAAAGAACTGCTAAAATTCATTTAAGGAACTTGAGGCATTCATGTTTTGTGCTGCATTCAAGAAGTAATGCTAGCAATGAAATGACTGAAGTTTTCTTAATTTTCCTATATATAAATTATGTAAATTTTGATCAACAGTTCCAAAGCATTTTTTTCACATTCCATTTAAAAGAGCCTCATTTCTCTGTATGGGTGTTTTGTATTAGTATGTGAATCTGCCTAGCTCAATAAAATTCCAGGATCAAAAGCTAATGAGTTGCATGCAAAACGGTCCAAGTTGGTATATTTTCACAGTAAAGGAGAAGCATAGGGAAGAGATGAGGAAATACTAAAATTTGCAGTATTTCAGTAATAGCATTCAAAACACATTAATAAAGGCTAATTACCAGTTGACAGTCTCTCTTCCCTTTGACATGAATTTCAGTATTCATGCCAAGTAAAAGAAAAGCATCTTATAAATGTTTATTCCTGCTAACAATCAAACAGTACTTCAAGGCTGTGTTTTACACGCCTTTAGTTTCTCTCTGGACCACACTGAATTATAAATTCCAAGTTAAAATAAAACCAGCTGGGCCTTACCTCTGTCACTGAAGTCATCCACCAGAATGATCTCTGCGATCAGGCTGTCTGGGGTGCGGTTGATGATGCTGTGGATCGTGCGCAAGAGCGAAGTCCAGCCTTCATTATGAAACGGTATGATGATGCTTGTGTTTGGTAGTGTTTCCAAGTACACCTTGTGCTTACAGCTGCAGAGGCAAGGAAATAATTGTATAAGCATACTGAACATCTGAGTTGGCATATCCTGTCATCCATTTGGGCCATTCAACCAACATGGTTTCTGGCATAAAATTTGACACTGCAATCAAGCAGTACTTTCATGTGAAAATAGCTGGATTGTTTAAAACACATTGCTTACAACAGTGAATCAACTGGAACAATGACAAAATTTAAGTGGAATGAGTGAAAAGTCTAACTGTCTGGAATTATTTTCCTTCATTGAAAACTTTCCTGCAATATGACAGATGATGTATCTTCTATGACATCATTTTGAAAAATCAAATCGTCTTATTAAAACTAATTCTGATGTTTAATATGAAGCTAATCTGAAATGATTGTTTGTTCTACAAAGAGATAAACTCTAGAAAACAATTCAGTATTATCCCAGGTGCTTATAATATGAAAAACAACAACATCCACACGTACAACTCCAACTTCACATCTACAGATCCAAAATGATTGCTCCTATTAAGTACAAAGATAAAACAACACACAATTCTGGAAATGCAGACTTATAAACAAGGAAATGTAAACAAGCTTTCATCTTTGAAAGGAAAGTACCATACATTCAACATCTTAATTGCATAGCAGCTATGGAATACCAGTGCTTTAACATGTTTTCAATATTGAGTTGTTTACATATTTACAAGAAAGAAAAATAACTCTCAAAAATAAATAATAGCCATGCAAATCAGTGTTTCCTAACATCCAAAAATATTTTATCACAACTGTTTAGATTACTGCAACTGATGGGATTGCATCTTTCATGTTTTTCTGAAAAAAAGAAAAAGGGACACATTCCTCTGTTTTTAACAAAGCCTGGCATTTTCACCTCTGGGGACAAAGTAGCTGAATGATTTCTCATTCCTCAAAACAAAGTCACATCCTGATAAAGGTATCCCTAGAGCAGAAACCTGTCAGCTTTGCAATAAACAAACAAAATTAAAAGTTTAACCCTGCAAATTCTAGGTTTAAAAAAAAAGTATCGATATCTTTGCTCCTTGACAGAAAGCGTAACTATGCATATAAAAAACTGCTATAGGATATAATTTTGATTTACATATATTTGCAGATTAGTTTGCATTTCCTCTTTATAAATGTCACTTAGAAATTAATATTTACCAATATACCGTACAGCTACCACACTGATGAAATGTTTCAAAGAAATAATAAAAACTCATAGCTACTATAGTTGTACTTGCAAAATATTAACTCTTATGTAGCTATAAACAAACTAACTCGTTTTAAGATACTTTACAAAAAAAAAAAATTTAAATTTGTAGTTCAGACTTTTTCTGAAAACAGTGAGAATTAATTTAATAACAAGTCATTTTCTGAAATAATCATAGTAGAACTGTTTTATTAAGCAACTTGCTGGTAATACATATATGCATACTGGAAAAAGGACAGATGCTTTTCAATAATGTGGAGTTCTGGAGAAAACAGTGTTCATTATCAGTTACAGAAAAGTCTAAGTATATATTTAAATATTTTGTGAGAAAAAGAAAACCTACTGCCACAAGAGAATTTAGTAGAAATTCTTTTTCTTATCTGTAGGAAGAAGTACAAAAAATGAAGCCCATTATTAACACGTAGCTGTTTCAGTTGGCAAATTAAGAAAGCCACCTACCAAAACCAACACCTACTGTTGCCAGCTGTTTGTCAACAGTGATGCTTCCGGGACTAGAACAAATGCAACTAACAGACATACATGGAACTCTCATGCTATTTTTGAAAGCAAAATATTTTCTTGCAGCATTTTTGACTCCCAGTAAATATTATTTCAAAACTAGTAAGCTTCTGCCTCCATAAAACCCCAAGCAAAAAAAAAAAAAAAAACCACGCAAAAGAACCCCACATATGTCAAACTAACA
>VXBI01013792.1:266999-339035 GCA_013397375.1 Toxostoma redivivum
AACCCCCCCCCCCAAAAAACCCCAAAAAAAAAAAAAAAAAAAAAAAAAACCACGCAAAAGAACCTCACATATGTCAGACTAACAACTTCTAAAGGGCAAGAGGAAAAAAATACCCGAAACACACAAACATATCAGAATGCTAATTCTTTTTTAAAAAGTCACCTCTTCAGTACAAGATACCCTTTCAAAGCAGTTTTACTGAAATTTGCATGGTTAATATTGTAGCCATATGCAAGTAAGGATGGGGTAGGTAATTGGATTTGGATATTCTCATTGACAGTTTCAGAGTAATTGCATATGCTAAAGCATTGGAAGAAGCAACACCGATGGATTTAGTTTACAACTATTCCATTCTTCCTGCTGAACAGATTGATCTAAAACAGAGCCACACTTAGAGGAGGAAAGCATCTTACACTTTCTTAACATTTCTCCATCATTCAACTTTGACCTTTAATCCTCATTTGCATTTAATTTTGATTGACATTGCAAAGGTATCTAGCTATACATTAATTGATTTCGAGCAAGAGCCACAAACCACCAAAATGTCCTTTTTTCTGCTTTTAGCAAAAAAAAAGAAGAAATTTCAAATTCATAAAAATTAAACCTTAAATACCATCATTTTCTGCTAGGTTTCATAGTAGTGCTTTACTTGCCTTTTTTCAGCAAGTGGAATTCTGCTTTTTTTTAGCCTCTTGGTCTCTTGACATGAGACTAACTGCAACAAGAGATCACTGTTTTAAAAAGTGTAACATGAAATCCATTTTATTTGAAGTTCTATTCAACATTGTCTGGAGCAGAGGGCAGCTAGCTCTGTGCTGTGTTGGGCTGCAGGACAGACCTGATGAACCACTGTAATGCTAAGGAAAGGCCCATGAACTGCAACAAAGATGCAGTTAGACCTCCACAGCTGAGACACTGGACATACAGTGAGAATAAACACATATAATGCATGCACCATTTGTTCCAAGTCCAAGAGTGTGCTTCTTTATATCCTGAGTTTTAGAAGTGATGCCAAATACCCTGGCTGGAAAAAGACTACTGAGAAGCTACAGACATTGCTTCTTGTTTTAAAAGGGAAATCCTTGAGTCTCCAAAGAAATGAGAAATTGTGATTCAAGATTCTTTAATATTTCCTGAAGAATGCAATCTTACCAAAATTTACTAAAATAAAAAATAAAGCAATGTTTGCTGTCAAAAGGAAAAATGCCATATATAAGATTACCATAACCTCATATGCAAAGGTAAAACTGTCTAAATTATGGTATATACATTAAATGAAACTGAAGTGACTACCTACAGAAATAATAAAAACACCACTGAACAAAATAATGTTTTTTCAGAACCTAAAATATTTGGTGGAAAATTTGGTCAAACTTGTATCAATTTAGAAAATTATAGTACTTGCACACATGAACTCCAATTGTCAACCTCCAAATAAAGACACCACAAATTACTTGCACACTAAGTGAATGCAGGCTTTATGTGGATAGTAAGTATCATTCAGGTAGTTTGAATGGCAGAATAAAATGTCCAAAGAGCACACTGACTTTCACTGAGGCTTGAAATAGTAGAAAATCCATAGAGGCCTGGAAATAAATCCTAAAATCAATACTCAGAAAAGATTAGTAGATTTAAGATGGACAGATAGGCAGGTAATCCAGTTTCAGTGAATTAAGGGTTTGTTCCAAGATGTAACTCAGCATAGAAAAGATTGCAATGTAGTTGATGTCAATCAACATTACTTTAAGCTCTCCTCTTAATTATGAAATCATAGCTCAACTGATAAAGGCAAGTATATTACAGTAGAGCTTCAGTGTCACATCATATTTTGATTAAGGAATTAAAGAAGAAAAAAAAATCAGTGGAGACTTGAATAATGGATTCTAGGTCTTTCAAAATACTTTTAATAGGAATGTATTATTTGCTATTTTTAGCTTGCTTCTATCAGGACTAGTTTTTGCCTTAGTGGCACTTTAAACTGGATTAACTTTTAAAATAATATATGAGAACTCTGTACTAACAAGACTGATTTAAATGGAAAATGAAGATCAAGACAGGTTATTTGACTCTGTTAATTCATTCTATATATATTATAAAATGGCAAGTTTGAATGAGATATATATTAGTATAAACACACACAATATTTCAGAGGAAAAACTTGCCATGATATTTTATAATTTTGGTATTGTGGGCAGAAAACCATATCAGTCTACCTGAAATTAGTACACCGAACTGATTTTTCACTTTGGCTTTGATCACTATAATTTCCATGGAAGTGCTTTCTGTAATCAGCCCTGGCTATGTATGTATGCTCATCATTCCCATACTGATAAGAGGACAAATACTTAAGGATTCTAAGAGTACGTTATTTGACTAGTCTTCCACTGTTTTCATTATATTTTTCCTCACTTTTATCCTTACCTGCATGCTTGTGTTTCTTCTGATAACCAAATAGCTCAGTCCAGCAGTATTTTTAATGTTTAGTATTTAAGGCACCTCTCCTTCACATTGCTCAGAAACCTCACACTGGTTTTCTCAGCTTACCTTGTTCAGCTACAAGACTAATGCAGCCTCCTCATTATGACTGATAAGTGATCATTTATGGAACTGGAGGCTTAAGTGCTCAAGGTTTGATGCCGTCTTCCACAAATTATTCCAAGAAATCCTGATCAGTCAGCTTAGCTCACATCTATGCTTGTATCTCTAGGCATGTGCCATGCTACACCACCAGCACCCAGTACAAGCGTAGCAGTAAACATCTGCACACCCTGTGGCTCATCCAGACTGAATAGATCCAAGCCTCCAGTCTTCTCCAGAGGGTGAATCTGGGATTGTTCCTAGCTCTATAGACAGGGCTGATGAATTTAAACAGCTTGCCCATTTCACGGCGAGGACTGGAACCCAGCAACATATGGGCATGTTATGTCTCGTCCTTTCATCATACAGTCTCATCATATGCAAGTAACTTGCCAACTTTTCTCTCAGGAGCTTTAAAAGGCAGTGACCTTCAGCATTTAGGACTATGCTGCCTGTACTACTGATCATCTTATGGAATCCCTTACCAATACTTTCACTATTGCAGACTGTGAATCCATCTTACTGCTGAGTTCCACAGTGACACATTTGACCAAACAAAACAAGGGACAAAACTAGCTCATCATTATTCCATACAGCAAGTTAACTAGTAAACCAAAATAATTTCCTTCTGTAGTATAATCCTAGTGCATGCTGGTTCTGCTATGCAAGGAAACTGGTAAGAGGATGTCTTTGTGTTTTCTAGGTGAACTCTTTTTTCATTTAAAGAAAGTGTATAGCTTAAATTTTTATATTTTTACACAATGCACTCATCCTAGACTGTACACTTAGAAATGCAGAACTCTTCAGAAAGAGTTCAGTCAAACAACTACTCAAATTTTGGTTGTACTTTTCAAAACAAATAAATGGCTGCCACCAAAAGATATTATTTTAAGTCCTTTTGAAAGCAAGGTGATTTATTTGTAGAGGGCAGTATCCAAATGCCTGAATCAACAAGTTGGGAAGAGATAAGGGGATGAAGAAACACTAGTATATCTCTAGGACTCATGGCAGGAATACTATTCAAGGAGGTGCAGAATCTGACGACTGAAACTAGAAAAGGGCTTCAGCGCAGCAGAAGCCTCTCCTGCATAATCTTAACAGAAGATTAACTACAGATTTGCCTTAGTAATGTACAACAGAAGCTTTCCTAAAGATGCCTCTTTTATTGCATTTAAACATAACGTATTTTAGTGCAGCACACTAGCACATATTCATGAAACAACACTGAATAACAGGTTCAGCACCCAAGGTTGAAAAATAGAAAATTTCTTGGCATAAATAACAGATTTCTTCAAGCTTATTTACTCAAGTCTTAAGCCTCAGAATAACATCTGCGTTACATCTGAAATGTCTTGGGAGATACTCAGCAAGAAAATAACCATGATAAGCAATAGTTATCCTACTAATTAAATAGCTCACACCCATATACTGAAGTTATGACATTACCATTCAGAACAATGGGATTTTAGAAGAGGACATGCAGGGGACATATGCATTTCCACTGCACAAATACTCAGAATTATTAAATAACACTAGCACTGTGGACTTTGCCAAAAATATAAATGCCAACCCTTGTGTAAAAAAAACAAAAACCAAACAACTAAAAACTGGCATAAAATTATGAACATGCTGATGAGTCAGATACAATGTCATTTTCAAGATTATAATGAATGAAAAGTTACAAACCTTGAATTATGCTTTCAAAAATTGCTATCCTCAACCACTTTAGTCTCTCTTTCCATGATATTTCAGAACTTAATATCTGGTATTTCCTATCAAAGAATATCCTACATAATTAAATTAGTCTCTCAAGAGATTTCCGGATGAGTTTTTTACAAACAGAGACCAAATCTACCAGTCCACAAGCTGTTTCCACATTGTGAAGTTGTACTTACTGCTTTTGAAAATCAATCACTGTCCAAAGGATCTCGTTCCTCTCCCCTTTCTCTTAGAAACATTAGAAACATAACAGATTAAGCACTAATCATATGCATGATTCAATTTTGTAAATTCTTACTGTTTTGAAAAACTGAACTCAGAAAGCTGCACCATACTGTTTATTATACACACCTGCCACAGAGTTACCAGAAGATAGTTACTTATGAAACCAAATTTCTTTATTTACAAAAAAAAAGGTAGAATTTATCTGAAAATAATTTTTATACTAAAGAAATTTAAATACACATAATTGACAAAGTAGAAGTTTTTAGCAGCTTTGCATGCTGCTCCTACAGTTTGGTTTTGGAGCTAGGCACTTGGCTCCAGGAAGTTCCTTATTCACAGAAACTACACACAGTCATGCCCTTTAACTTGCTTTGAAACACTCAATATGGACTTAATTTTTCCTTTGAGAAACAGAATTCTTCTGCAGGGTTGAAACAAGAATTAAAACCAAGTTTCTGTACAAAAAAAATTGAGTTGGCTTCAAAATTGCAGGGAGACTTTAAGAAGGTTAAGAAAATAGCAAGAGGTTCCTCTATTCCTGAAATATTAACCCACCTGAGGAAGAAAAAAAGCTGTCCCATATCGGCAGCAGGCACCTTTAAAATACAACCTGAAAAGATGACTATTCATAAAAAGAAAAGTAGTGAAAAGGAGTTATAATTACACTTCTCTCTTATTCACTACTAAGAATCCTAAGACTATTATGATTTCATTTTGTAGATTAGCCTACTCTACTGGGCACAAATAACAGTATTTTTTTACTTCAAGGAATAAGAACAGCTCTGTTTGCTTCCCTGATAACTTTATATTTGAGGTGGGAAAAATGTCCTCACCACATGAGCTTAAGAAAAGATGCAGAACTCCCAAATCCTCCCTCTTTACAGCTTCACAGTTAACAGAAACACACAGAAATATACTGCCTCTGTAGAAGACAAAATGAAAGAATATGGGCTTCTAAAACGATGAGAGTGGAGAGCAGTGCTGGCATCATTCCAGCCACTTGACAGCAAAAGCTGATTCATAAAAGCAGCAATTTGCTTGACCCTGTAGACATATGAACAATGTTTTATGCACGTTAAGGGATACCACTAGCAATGCTGTGGGCATTTACCAGGCCCTGTGCCTTCCAAACACATCATCAACCTTGAAAATTGCCCTGACAGATAATAACATAGGAGAAGTTAAGTGCCTCACAGACATCCCTTTGCTGGATTTAGGAAACAAGGTAGCAGCCTACTACTGCAGTTTCTGGATCATAAAAGTAGCCCACCTCTAATTTTCTCCTCTCTTAGGAAGTGCCAGAGAAAGTTAAAGCAAAACACAAAGATTTTCAAGCTTTTTCCCCCCACTGGCTTTGTCAGCTCTCGCTCTCTTAACTAAGCTGCTTTTTCAGATCTGACCTTTTCTTTCCCTTTAATAAAAGAAACTACAGCACCCACTGGGCCCTCAGGTACTGACAAGGCCTCTATAAGCTACCAGAACAAAACATTTCCCACTGAAATTTACATAGTAATTGTCTTAGCATGTCAAAGTATTCAATTTACAGCAACAAGCTTCAGTCACACCATGTTTCTGTTCCAATCTGGTCTTGTCAGCTGAGCCTGATTAAGTAGTGATAACTAGTAATTTCTCCTGCTATTTGACAAGGCTGTAAAATTAGCTTGGGTGTGAGTTGATGGCAGGGAAAGTAATCTTTATTTTCACAGTGACTAAGCTGGGATGCAAGCAGGCATTACTGGGTATAGGCCTCAATAAATGTCACAACACTTTACTAGAACAAATAAACCTTCTCCAAAACATGAGTACCATTTTCATGAAAAAGAAAAAAAAATAAATTGTACAGTAGAAATTGTTTGTGAAATTGCGATTAAATACATTTATCAACATGTCTTGGGAATTGAGGAGGCAAAGTCCTGTGCTCTATGTCATCTTCCCTCAGCAAGGAATTCATCAGAACTGATGGAGCTGAATTAGGTGCTTGTTACTTTATGTCAAATTGTCTCATTTTGGCCTGTCATCTCTTCAGTCTCTTCAGTAGCACACTCTGTCTCTGAAGAAATCAAAGTCTGTGAGTTTGCCTCGCTTTGTCCTTCAAACCAAAAAGTTCCTCTAACCAAGGGAAGAGTCTAAGAGTCAGATAAACTATACTGACATAAAACACATTTATGTTTACAAAGTTTTGCTTTACGATACAGTGACTTATAAAATCATCATCACTTATGGAAAGATGTTATAAAAAAACAATTAAGTAACTTATCTGCTCACCCATATGTGTTAGGAGGCTTGGAAAATAATACATGTAGTCATTTTATACTATCTCGAAATTCCTCATTAGCAACTGCACATCAGAAGGCATCCTAGTACTCTAATTATATTTTAGCTGAAACCTTGCACTTTGTTACCTATGAATTCAAAAATAACATCAGATCAATTTATTTAATACATACACAAGCAAACACCTTCAAAACGCTTTTTTTTAAGAGAAGATCAGAGAAATAACAATCTAGTTAAAATTAATTCATTCAACACTAGCAAACTTATCTGATTGTTTTTCACAAGTAGGGCAAACCTCAACATGATCAATAAAAAGCCTCTATTTTGAGTCTAAGGTCATTTTCCTGGCTGAAGAAGAAACAGGATTAGAATTCAGGTTTTTGTCACTTCAGAGTGCATTTTAAAACACACTACTTCAGGAAAAAACCAACCTGTGACATTCAATAATCCTTTGACTTCTGTTTCAGAAATTCTAGTTACCTTATTACTACTTGCCCTTATATACCAAAGGTACCCCATAGGCTTCTAGGAACCCTCTAGAAGCTCAGCCACTCCTCCCAGTTTTACATCGGTCCTCACATATTTCTCTCAATTGCTGTGATCATTCAAAGACCATTGAGAGGAGCCTCAGACAGACATCAGTACATCAGTTCCCTCAGCATTCATGGGTACACATCCCATCAGGCCCATGACTTACTACATCCAGTTTGCTTAAGCATAAAATACTCAATTTTCAAAGACAGTCTTTCTGTGATCTACCTAAAACTTTTCACCTCTCCTTTTCATTGCAATATGTGGTCAGGCTTACACATCTCAATACCATCACTTGTACACAACAAAAGGGATAACGGGCAAGATAGTACTAGGTCTGACCAATGTTTATAATAACAAAATCACAGCTGGTAAACAAGTGAGCAAATGCTGTGAAAAAGATGTTGGGTCTCATGGACCACATTTGCCAACAAGATCAGTAAATTCTCATGCCTACTACCACATCCTGTGGCCAGCACAGCCTTCAGAAAATTGGAGCTCAAGAAGCTTACTCACAATCAAATCAGGCAAAATAGAAGTTTTTCCATTCCAGCACTGCTACACATCTGCTGTCCTTATTACATGAGGTAGAACAGCTAATTTTGTTGCCATTGAGAATGTACTGCTGAGAATTTACTGCCTTACTGAGATAAGGTATACTGAGGCCCTTCATTAAACTACTATATTAACAACATACATCATCACTTTCACCTATGAACTTCAAAGATACAAAACCCCAGAATATCCCATATTCCACACAAATCTTAGCAAAGTGGATGTACTTTCCAATTTTACTATTGTACTATTTGACAGTTAGAAGTTCAAGCTTTAACCATTGCCAAATGCTAATAGACTTGGCTATCCCAGACGTACAGAACTGGCTGGAGGCGAAATATTCTTCAGAATTCCTGTCCCCATTAAGTTTAGATTTCACAGTTATGTTTACTGCAGCTTGCTATTTTCTCAGCAGTGTGGGAGGATTTCCTGGAGTCTAAGTAACATGGAAGGCATCTAAACACACAAGAACTACTTTTCTCCACGTGTATAAACGGATTATTTCTTTTATCAAGTAATTTTCAGTAAACAGAAACCATCAGGCTTGGACTCTCTTCACTGGCCTATTTAACATTGTGGCCTATTTCTCAATAAAAGGAGGGAAGAGGAATCATCAATCTTCAGCCACATTTTTGTTGTTGCTGCCCTAAAAAGAAAGACACACAAGCACCCAGAAAGCACTTGGGAATTATTCCATGTTATTTGTTCCTATCAATACATATCCTGCAGAGAAAGTGACAGCAGTCATGACAGAGACAGAAAGCCATAGGTTTTCTTGGGTATAAAATATTCCTGATCCTGTTTTGAGGAGCTACACTTCAAATGGGATGCCCTGAAGCAATTGCAGAGAACAATCCGGTCAGGCTTGGAAATGAGGACATTGCCTATTGTGTTTTGGACCACATGACTTTTCACTTTCACTACATTATTCAGTAACTACACAAAATAGTTTGAAAAGCACAGTAATAACCTCTAGCTTTTCCACTACCTACTAAAAAAGCACACCTTGAGTTTAAACAGGTTGCTCAGTGACCAGATAAATTAAGCTAATACTAGTAATCAGTGGTATGAAGCAATGAAATGTGTATGTGTGTCTGAAGACATTTCTGATTCCTTGAGCTGAATAAGAACTAAAAAAAGCCTTCTACTGTCTTTGTTTCTTCCGCCATATGATCAAAAATTCAACAGAAGATCAATAAAAACAACCAATTACTTCTGTAAGAGACTTATTAAGTATTTTAAAGTTCAGGATATTTAAATGATTTAGTCTAATTAGTTTTTTTTCTAGCAAAGCAGGACAACAAGATCATAGACTATAGAGGGAATGAATTAGAATTCATCTTGGAGCATTGGATTAAAGACAAACTTTTCAATTTTAGTTTTAGGGACAATATACATAGGCTAGATTGTGACAAATGCACTGTGTTCATAAAAGAAAAGTAACTAAATACAATGCAATAACTATTTTTTAGGGGATTCAGATATGTACTACTGCCTGCCTATGTATCTAATTATATCCCTTTCCCATTAGTTTAGTAATACTAGCATTTTTGCAAAGTGTACTAAAATACAGAGATTAAGAGCAAGTCTGTTAACTATTCTAAAGAAACACAAAAAAAGAAGTCAATCAAAATACACACTGCCCAGAGAATTCTCAATACATTTAAATTTTAGCCTCTTTAAAAAAAAAAACCCAATGGATAGCAACCACACCGCATACAAATATTATGAGAGAGAACCATTTGGGCATTCTCTCAGCTTCTGAAAAGCAGAGTTTCAGTTATGCAGAACCCACAGAATGAAATTTGGTTTTTAGAAAAAAAGAAAACCTCATTAAATGTTCAGGACACAGAAGATGTGACCAGCCCTTAGCTAAACACTCTTATTTTCTTGATTATGAAAATGCATTTCTTTTGATGGTTGTGAAAAATTTAATGCCTAAGAAAAATGAGCATAGTTCAGACTTCTAAAAAGGAATATTGCTAGGAGTGACAGTGAAGGGCCAGCACTTCACACATTAACAGTAAGACCAGCAGAAAAGGATTGGAAACACTCACTCCAGCCCATACAGGCTAAAAACCAGACATTACAAGAATCAGGTCAGACATTTTTAATGTACATCAAAAATGCTAAGAATTTAATTACCAAATGAATCTATCTATGCCCAGGGAAACCTTTAAAGGATGAGATTTCTTGCAATAGATTACTCAAGCAAGCCAGGCAGTATTGCACATCTGATCTAAGATTACCCAAGACACAGAATCATAGAATAGTTTGAGCTGGAAGGGATTCACAAGGATCAAGGCCCTGCACAGGACAACTCCAAGAATCACACTATTTGTCTTAGAGCGTTTTCCAAACATTTCTTGAACTCTGTCAGGCTTGATGCTGTGACCACTTTCCTGGGGAGCCTGGCCCAGTGCTTAATCACCCTCTGAGTGAAAAACACCTTTGATCTAATACCCAAGCTAAACCTCCCCTGATGCAGCTTCATGCCATTCCTTAGTAGGGTTCTATCACTGGTAACCACACAAGAGAGATCAGTCTGCCCTTCTTGATTCCCTCATCAAGAAGGTCATGAGGTCTCCACTCAGTCTCCTCCAGGCTAAACAGACCAAGTGACCTCAGCCATGCCTTGTACGGCTTCCCATCTAGATCCTTCATCTTCATGATATTCCTCTGGATGCTCTCCAATAGCTTTTTCATCCCTCTTACATTGTGGTGCCCAAAACTGTATGAAGGACTCAAAGTGAGGCTGCACCAGCACAGAGGGGACAATCCCCTCCCTGGCCTGGGCTTGCAGTGCTGCACTTGATGCACTCCCAGATACCATAATCAGAAATTCATCTACTGATTTTAGATAAAAGGAGACATGTTGTTAAAATTAAGATATACAAACATACAAAACAAAATATTTTAAATTATAAAGCTTGTAAATGTGTTGGTATCAGGGAAAAACATGAATTCCTTGATTCAGTAATGAAAAGCTTAAAAAAAGGATTGTCTACTATAAAAACACTCAGCTTGAAACAGGATAGGTCACAAAATTTATATTCACTGTTCAGACTAGATGACTTCAATCCTTTCCCCAAGCCTCATTAAAATCACATTTAGAACACTATTCAAAATACAAGTCAGATTCAGTTTTGTTTGTTTGAACAAAGCTGGTATGAATAGCAGGATATTTGATAATGTGGAGAAGATAAGAATTAATTTCAACTAGTACATTCCATATTAGAATAAGTAGCATTTCTCTTTCTACAATAGAAAATAATACTGCCAACTTTTATCCTAGCATTAGCAGGTTTGTTGTATTCTAGACTACACAAAGTAGGTGAAAAGAGAAATGAATGAAAACACTCTTCTTGTGGGTTTTGAAATATTTCTTACATTGGTACAGAATTTCTGACCCCTAAATATTAATTTCATTGCTTTCTCTCAATACTAACCAAAAGTCAATGTTACCTTTTATTTTGGGTGGCCAGAACTCTTATAGTCACTAAATCATTCCTGAAACCAAACAAACTGATAAGCCTCTTTCAGGTTGTTATTTAGAATTAGAGGGGAAAAAAATTTGTTTGACTGTTTCTTTGTTTAAAGACACAGGTGATTGGGGGCAGAGAACAGAGAATTAACTAATGTAGCTTGGCACCCACTGTGCCAAGGCTTTCACACAAGAGTGGAACTGAAACAAGACCATCAAAGACCACTCAAAAATGGAAAAAATATTCTTTGAGCACAGCTATGACAGACAGAAAAAAAACATGGGAGATAGTAGACGGATGCAATAAAAATATATTAAAGCTGCAGGAAAGGTCAAGTCAGCCTTAAAATAGAAGTTAACTATTTTATTTCACTACAGATTTTTTTTTTACAGCACACATATTTTGCTGTCTTAAAAAGGAAAGACAAATTAATCACAACATCTTGCTTTAAATATGACAGGAAAAGAGTATTATTAAAGATTTGAAACCCTGAATTTCTCAGAGCTCAATCATTAAGCATTTGTTTAATTCTACCCATCTCCCTGCAGAAGGTGCTATTTGCAAATCCTGAGCCCAATTTCCAAAGAAACTCAGAAAAAAAAAAGTTTATTTGGATTAAAAAGAAAGTTTTTTCTGCTGTCTTTGCATGCTTCCCAGAAAACCAAACACTTGGAAGAGGTTCTTAAAGTTTCTTTGGTTTGACTTTGGAATAAAATATTTTTGAAGTTACTCTAGAAGAATGTAGAAACTACTGCAGCTGCTGTTTTAATTAAGTTTTTACAGGACTTACCACTGAGTTTTGTTAAATTTGAAGGTTAATTTTTGGAATTTTCTTTACTAATGGCAATAAAACAATTCTATTTGGTTCTATAAAACATATCATAGATGGTATTTTGAGTCTGTAATCAATTTTCAGCAGAAGACAACCATTCTCCCTGTGCAAATGTCATACACTAAATAGAGGCAGAGGATCAAAACTCAAAGTTTACAATACTAGTATCTCTCACAAATTTGCATGAGGACAGCTAAAGGCCTCAAAGCAGTTAGAAGCTCCACAAAGCCAAACCCTTCGTAACATTTAAAAGTTGGCCAGACTAGACCTGCCTGCTATACCACACCTGATTTATCTACTACAATGTTACTGAAGAGCACCCTTTTCTCAGACAGAAATTAAATAGTTTTCCAATAGTTTACCTGAAAGCAACTCTATTAGTGTCATGGTTTAGCCCCAGCCTCTAGCATGGACGACACGCAAATTGGTGAAGAAAATTAACTCTACTCCAGCCAAAACCAGCACAATGACATGTGAACTACTTTGTATTTCACACTCACTTCTGAAAAGAGGAGACATTTCCCAAAGTGAAGTGCATTTTGAGACTGGCCATAATTAACATGCAGCAGCCAGGAGATGTGTTTGTTTCTAACAGTAGGTCAGAATGCATTGTCAGACTTCTGTGTCTCTTGGAAGTTCAACAAACAGACTTCCTTCAAGGTATACCCATCAGAAGCATTGAGCCCAGCTTTGTCACCTTAATTGATGCACTACTTAGTAGGCAATTATAGCACAAGAACATTTTTTCTCTTTACCTTTAGATGGCAAGTGATAGAGTCAATTAACTAATGGGCTACTTGTATTATGAGTGTAGAAGGCTGCGACTCAAGTCAGTTCAGTCAGGACACTACTAAAACATCCACCATATGCAATTTCACTGAATGCCACAGGAACCTAGCTGGATTGGAAAATGGAAACAATGCAGGCATCTAAGAATACAAGCTTCCCAAATGACATGCTTAGGTGCAAGTCATAAAAAAATTTGTGGTGGGGAAAAAAGGGCAGAGAAAGTCTGGTGTGGCACTGACTCATTCCTAATACGTCACTTCTGACAACACATGGCTTCTGGGGACATGCATGGAAATGTCAGGGACTGTGAAGACAGTAGCAGGTGAGAAAAAAGTTGCCAAAACACCAATTTACAAAACCACAAAGGGATGATAAACCTGACAGCTTCCTTTTGTGTTTAGTCATTATCCTCTGCAGTTTTGCTAACAGGAGGAAGTTGCTGGATGAACATATTTATTACACTGACAATGTAACCTACCACAGCTTCAATGCTATACAGCTGTATATTAGAACTCAAACTTCTTGGAAGTGCTCATTGTATAATTTCAGCGAAGTTGTCAAATCAGAAAGTAAAAACTGTATATAAAACATACAGCTTGTTATAACAATATATCTCTTTTTACTTAATCCTATGCAAACAATACCAATATATTGTTTAAAAATTAAGAGAGAAACAGCTTTTTTATCAAAATAATGCAAGAATTAGACAATAAAAAATTAAAATTAAATTAGAAACACCTCTAACAAAAGGTTAATTCCTCTGCTGTGAATTTCTTTTTTTAAACTCTTACTATGCAAATATTTATATAGTATTCATTCTTGGAAAAAGATATTTGCAAATTTGACAGAAAAATGTGTTAGTTGCCATGATGTTTCTCTTCTCCCTACACTGAGAACTTTTGTCAAGCTCTGAAGCTCGGCTCTGTTCTCTGACAAATTTTCATATCAAAATAAGTGGGACGATATTTTTACATGAGTCTTTGTATATTAGAGAGAATTGTATCTGAAGGAAAATACAAACACAGTCATGGAGAGAATTAGTTTTGTCTCACTCTTGTACCTTTCCCCCATACACTAGTTGCATAACATCCAATTAAAAGAGGGGGAAAATGCCAGGGAGGAAGAAAAATCAAATCAGCTCCCTCTTCAGAGTTCAGATTCAGAATAACTCTAGAGGACAAGAGCCTGAGCCCAGAAAGGCAAATGCACCCCTTTTCCTGTCACAGATAGGAAGTTTTACTCTTTATAAAAGGAGTGAAAAACTAAAGAACATGAAAAGCAAGTTAGGTTTACTGTATGATGATTTTTAGTTCAGTGGTTGTTTTCAAGAATAAACTTCATCCCATTTCTCTGTGTTACATTAATGCTTTAGGGAACAATCCCATCATCCAATGCACCCAAATTCTGCCAGTGCATCATGCACACAGTCTGTTTCTACATAATTCTATACTGCTTAAATCAGCTGAAGCACTCAGCAGCTATTGGATTGTTTTAACTTTTTATGTAACAAAACAGGAGAAACACTTTGCAATCACAGCACAAAAACCATATACAAGTTGTCATTCTGCTCCTCAGTTCAAAGACCTGCAGCTATTAACCAAATGAGAACATGAGAAACTATGTGAATGTTTTCCAGCCCAATTCACTACACAGAATTTAATATAAATCATTCTGTAATGAAAAGAGGCCTTTCATAGTCTTAATGTGTAACTAATCAGATGAGAAGTCACTTTAAAAGACAGAGCAAATGATTTAACAACAGTGGTAATTTTTCCATTTCCTATAAAATGAAATGATTGAGTTTTGTTGACTGTTTATGCTTTACCTTCCTGGAAAACAATTTATTTAGCGATATACAAATATAAAATCCTAAAAAATAAATAGTCCAGGAAATAGTTTACATACTTAGGATGTCGGATGTCTGGCAGGGATCGTTCCAGTGCTATGTTGTTGCTAACAAATATGTTGAAGCCATTTTCCCTATAAGCAGAATCATCATGGTCTTCCTCTGTAAGAGGGTACGGTTTCCCATGTTCACCTTTCCCTATAACAAAAAAAACAATTATTTGCCTCAAACTGACAGCAAAAACGTACTACAAAGACAAAAAAAAAGTTACACTGAACTTCAACTTAGTGAACTTAGTACACTATGCCTGGAACACCTCAAAGAAATTTCTTGGAATGTCTTTAACAATACTCCTATTATTTCCAATACAGAAACAGAAAGCAGGTACAAAAAACAAGATTCAAAAGCCCCTCTGAAGTCACCCATTTCATCTGACCTTCCTCTATCCAGACACACAATCAGGTTAAAGCCATTTTATATAGAAAAATTTAAATTGAAAATTAAGCTAAGACCTTTTTTTTCCATAGCAAAATTATGAACAAATGGATCAGCTCCAGCAACGTGCCTTTCAATCACTGGAAGGAACCTGGTTACTGAGTTACTTTATAGTACAGCACCCCTAACACCCACTCATACTTTCAGAATGCAACTTGAGCATTGAAGTTTAGGGTGTCCAACTTTCCAGAAAAAACAAAAAGGAAACCAGATATTTTGCTCTAGACTCCTTGAACACCCTTGCACTCCTAGGAACAAGACAGATGTACTCAGTGTTTCTAATGTCACAGCACTGCAGAGTTAGTTTCAGAACCTGGTCACTTTTTACTTCCTCAAAGAAATTATCTGCTTGTTCCCTGGCAAAGCACAGACTTCCTATTCCAGCTTTTTATTCCTAAGTTAGTTCTCATCATCAGTCACTTGGCTTGCTTAGTAGCTACCTCAGGCTACTATACCTCTATCTCTTCCAGTAAGAGAGCAGAGAACAAATAAAAGCACTTCAAAGAAAATCAGAAAATAAAAGCCTTCAGTTCTTCTCAACTACTTTTATTCTTCCCATTCTTGCAGAGGATGTACTTTTTAGAGCTTCAAAACCCTTCAAGCCTCCTCAGGTTCTCAAGAACATTTGCTTTCCATATGAAAGCATATGGAAAGGAACATCTCATTGATCAGATTATAACCTTTCTGTCTTTCTACCACCAGGCTCCCTCTTAAGAAAACATCTCCTTTTACCTTGGCTCCTATAGAGAAATTAATCAGCTGGATTCAGTAAATGATCAAGAGCATATGATCCTCAGCTAATGAGGAGCAGCTACATGAGTAGATGAAGAGGAAAGCAACCAGAAGCTGAGAGAAACATCCAGAGGTATTCTTAAAGCTTCTAAGCTTCTGTCAGTGCCCTATTTCATACTGTACAAACACAATACATTAAAAACACAAAATATGGAATTACAGGTGGTATAGTGACTCAATTTTAGATTTTTTCAGCTAAAAATAGTATTTTTTTAATTCCAAAATTTGTGCATATATTTACAATTTCATTTAAATTCTTAATGAAAGCAATTACTGTTACTTACAAAGGGGAGAAATTAATTCCTATCATGAAGCCCTTTCTGTTTATGGTATTTCATTACTAAGAGGTATTTTGTCAATTTTATCCCCAAATGCATGCAACACACTAACATAATATAAAATCTGAGACTAAGCTTCTATGTGAATCTTTATGATTTCATACTATTAATGGGGAGGAAATACGATTCTAAAAAAAATGCTAATGAGTCAAAGCACATATTCAATGGTACAATTGTATCAAATATGATTCATAATAAAGTAACACTAAGGTAATGTCATTCGACCTAAGACAAAAATTTTAGCCCTGCTCTTTCAGTATATATTCTACATAAACCAAAAGTAAATATTTTAACTGGCTATTAACAAGAAATTCATCCAGTTACTACTTATCTATCCATTATATCTATATATAGATATATATCTATATCTATCCATTTATTGAGTTACCAATATTGTGAACATTCTGAAATAATTGACCTATATGATTAAAACATACTATTGCAAATAATTTTTTTTACTATACAATTTCCTGTATATTCCAGCTATTCACCCTGTATAAAGATAGGTGGATTCTTGCTTTGCTTTTCTTAAATTAATCCATTTGGCTCTTCAGGAGATAAATATTTGTCCTAAGAGTTTTTTTCACAATGTCCCTTGCCAGTGAAACTGAAGACAAGCATTTTTAAAACAGTCTTCCATTCTTCCGTATCAAATATGAAGCAAAATCACTGTGCATAAGCCAAAAATATAGATATTTATTGGTTGTTATTTAGATCAACTCAGGAATGGGCAGAACATTCCCCTATCATACTGTGTAAGTATTTGACCAAATTGCTTTTGCATTTATGCAGTATAGCTCAGCCATGAGGTGCACTAGAAGGTGTGAAGCATGACTCTTTCCCAACATTATTAAAATGCACATGTAGAGCATAAACAGAAGCTTATGCACTTTTTTGAATGTCATGACTATTTCTCCCAGTTTTTTGTTTGCTTGCTCTCTCACCCTGCAGCTCCTCCTGATTAGCTAAAGATCATTAGCTAGGGGAGCCATCTATCAGATCCAGCTGGAAGCAGTTTGCTAATTTCTCTAAAAGAGCTTTGCTAAAAAGAGACCATTTGTTACGAATGACATGGAAGAAGAGAAATAGAGAGCTCAGAAGATAAGCATTAAAAAAAATTAAGTATAACTTTTGGGTGATCATTAGGCTTGAAGGACTCCTTTTATAGAGAAAAGTGCCATATGAGCATACTCAGCATTAAAAAAAAATCATAAGCACAGTCAGTGATTCACCTTCCTAGATGTCTGATAGTAATTTCTATCACTGCACAATGGCTTGGAGGTGGACCTATATATCCAATCCTGGTGGGCCAGGATAAAAAGGGAAAAATTGGCAATACAGGAAGAGTAAAATTCTGTGAAAAGCACCCTGATTAAGTATAATTTTAAGTATAATTTTAAGTATAATTACTGGCTACAAGAAGACTTCTTTAAATCTATTGACAAACAGATGTAAGCCCTCTTATATTGTCTCTTCTGTATGAAGGCGAAACAGCAATGCAGAAAGTGCAAGAAGGCTATAAAGTACTGTAGAATGGAAGAGTAAAGAACTCAACTGTGAAATTTTTTTGCCTCTTTACATCCAAAAGGAGACTCACCCAAATGTGACAGATAAAATCAACCCAGCACTAAGACTTGATACTAACTCTCTGAGGCTGGTTTACAACTGCAGTAAGAATAACCTCTTGAACTAAGGACAATGAGAAGTTTCAGTTCAGGATTTTGATTTGTCACAGAAGGGAGAAACCCAATAGCACAAGAATGACACATATATTCAACCTGGGCCCAAAAATCCCATCAGAATGCTCCACTGCATGGGAAGCCTTACAGCAATGTTTAATTCATACAGTGCTGTCTTACCTTTGTGATTACAGAATTATTAGCCTGATTTTTGACTCAATAATCGACGTAAGCAAGTATGAAAATGTGCTAGGTTTTCCTCTTAAGGCACTATACAGTTTTGGAGTTAACATCTATACACTGCTTAGTACTGTCAAAGGTTTTAATACAATATCTTAAAATGCTTCTGTGAATAAATATTGACATTAAAAAAAAAAGGTAAAGTGCAATATTGATGGCATCAAGACAAAGTACTTGGCTTGGCCAAATATTAGATACACTATAAGGCTTTTTTAGCCCTACTTAGAGATATTACAGTCTCCTAGGAAACCATACACTGCATACCTAGCCCTAAAAAATGTCAGCTCTATGCTTGACAACTTGTGACAACTGATGGTTGTCACAAGGACACCTCAGTTAGGCATCTTCTGCTTATACATAAAGCAGATACAGCAGGAGGAGAATAAGCCCTCTTGTTCAACAGCTGGTTCAAAGGGAAGGTGATCAAGGTGAAACAAGAAAATAAAAATACATTCTGTATACTCAGTACAAAAGTATAATTGCAGAATAATGGCTCTGGATCAGCCACATTGGTATAGTTTCCAGGTACTATAAAGAGAACAGGGATATTGTTGGCAAAATAGATCAACAGTAAATCAGTTTGAAAATGCAATAGGAGTTCTGCATTACTTCCATGAGCAATAGATAGGCGACCTTGTTCAAAACTATAAACAACAAATGAAATGTCAACAGGTTCTCATTTAATTTTGGGTTTTCTTCTGGGGTTTTGTTTTTGTAATTCAGATGAACATTATTTATAATTCAGCAGGCAAGGTAAAAAAGATTGGCTTTAAACATTCAAGAAGTTAAGCAACTGCTTGACAACACAGGAAACCAAGTGGATAAAGAACATAAGCCATTCAGTGTCTGTGGGGAAGAACTGTGTACAAATCTGAATTATTTACTGTTTACACTCACTGCTATTAGTTTACTCAGGCATGACTGCACAGCCATACCAAGTCAAGACTATAATTCACATAAGTATTTAAGCACAGCCTTTAATTCAAACATTCGAGCATCCTTTAACCCTAAACCAGTAGTAGGGGAAAAGAATTCTCCAAGTGCTAAATGCTTTAGTACATATAAGGATTTTATTTTAATATGTAAACCTACAAATAATTAAGTCTTCTCACTTATAGTGTATTTTATTATTTCGGATAAGTTAATTCTGCCATTATTTAAAATATATATTAGGAATTATCTCTAAATACTCCACCAAGAATCTAGCACAGTTTGGCTGTGCTCATCACCCATAAACTCCAAGCTCATCCTCTCTCATGGAAGTTCTCACAGTGAGAACAGACATCTGATCTTATCCTAGAGCAATCTTTCAATACAGAACTGAAATCCCATGAGGAGAGAATGATTGTATTTCTCAGCAAAGGCAGACAGAGAAACACAAATTCCAAATGAATGCAGTCACACATCAGCCTCAGAGTGCGACAAGTAAAACTGGAAATAAAGATCAGCAACAGAATAAAAAAAATTGAGTAAGAGTTTTGACACATAAATTTTCACAAAACAAACCTTTTGGATCCCTGATATGGCAACTGGCCAAGTCAGAGGGCAAAAACTCTGTTTAAAGCACTCTGTGGTATCTTTTACATAATTTCTGAAGTTTTCCTAGTGCACACAAGTCTCCCATCTTTCACTGCAGAGATCAACTTCATATTATTTAGATAATTAAAACAGATTAGCAACTCAAACTGCCAGCACAGTCTGCTTTTTTGCAAGTGAATTTCCATTTGAGTACAAACAAAATAATTGTATTCCTTATTTTTCCTTTTTTTCACAGACAGGGGAACAGGGTGCAATCACCCTCTCCTTTCATACTAGAAAAGAAATTGCTTGTTTTGAGCAAATGCCTTTTGTGGTTTTGCACATTTATGTTAATCTCCAATAAAATATATGAAAATTTTAATTTAATAAATGCATGAATGATCTTTGACAATTTGTTACAGAGAGAGAAAATTGAAACTGCATGTCTCACATTAAATTTCCTTCATATCAAATGGAACTACCAAGCTGCAAAAAATGTGCAGGTGTATATTTATATGTACATAAAACGAATTTTCAGATTGAAAGTAAAGAACATTTTTCTAACTGTACGAACAGTAAAACAATGGAATAGGCAATCCAGGGACCTGTGGGATCCATGTTTAGGCATGCAAGAAATTATAACATGCCTCAGAGAGATGATTGATACAACTCTGGTCATCTATTAAGGTAGATCCCAACCTTAAATTTCTGAATGCTATGAGAAATAGGAGGAGAACTGACTAGAGGTTCCCTCAGAGTCCATAAAACTCGCATCAGAAACTGAAGTATATTTATCTAAGTTTATTCTACTTTTTCTAAACTTCTCAGAGTATCTCAGTTGTACAATTTCATTACCCTAATTTTTATTACAGGGAAAGGAATCTAATTGATTTTAAATCAATGGAAATAGGATCAAAAGTATCTTTTAAGAATTATTTTATCACTACTCTACCTTGTAGGGGCTTAAAAAGGCACTACAGTAAGATTTACAACACTTCAAATTATTTATTACATAACTCTGTCAAGGTCTGAGGCAATATAAAAGGTTTTTTCTTAGCATTACAGAAGTAATCAAATCTTACTTATGTAAAAACCTTGTCAAGGAAACCCTGAACAATAAATTTTCAAGCAAGAATAAATTATTTCTTTATAAATATATAATAAAATGTATTTATTGCAGTTTTAATATCGAACTATTACAGAAAATAATCAAGAATTCACTCAGATTTGGTTTGAAAGCATTTAAGCCCCTACTATTTTATCTATCTTCAGATGACAGTAGTACATACAGGTTTTCTTTTCCAAGGATCATGTTGTCCTTGGTAAGTGGTATAGAGATGTTATCAGGAGCAAATATGAGGCTTTGTCCTCTCTGAATTGCTGCTACAGTAATATGATGTCAGCAGGAGAAATATGAACTAAATTGCTTCTCTCTTCAGGAATAGCTTTATACAAATAGGGTAGGTTGGAAGAAAAAAGGGAGAAAAAACATGTAACTTTAAACTTTGTTATTTGACTGCCTGCTCACATCCAGAACTGAACAAAACCAATCAAACCACAAGAACAAAAAACCAAGAAAAGCTCCAATTAACCAAACAAAAAAAACCAACAGAGAAGAACATGCTCCTTAAAAAAATTTAGGAGAGTACATTTAAATTGTAGTGTAGTTGGATCTAGAGTATTGTTTGCTTATCATTCACATGCGATAAAATGAAAGGAACATTTCACAAACACAAAATTAAATCCCTACATACAGCAGTGATGTGTTCTGCCATTCCTCAACCAAGAGTGGGTAGGAAGTAGGTAAAGGAACAGCATTTCCTGGAGAGGAAATGAGAGGCACAAATAGGTACCTCTCAAATGTGCTAATTTTACAGATGTTTGAGAAGGATTTCTATAACAAGAATATCCAAGTGGGGAAAAAATAAATTACAGCTTTGTAACTGTATTAAATATAATTTCCAGATTTCCACGGACTTAACAGACCTAGGCCAACTCTTCATGTTAATTTAAGATCATAACTTCTGTGTCAGATTGCAAGGAAAAAATGGGACAAGATTCTCTTTTTAAGATTTCATGAAGCTGGAGAAGATGATTGTCAATATTCTGTGTACATCAAGGACCTGTTAGCATTTCATGTGCATTTGTTTAAAGTGGCAACAAGAAAAAATTATACAAAATGACAGTGGGTTGTGGATGCTAGTAAGAGCCATGGAAAATAGCACTTTGAGTTTTCCCAAGCTACTCAAAGGAAAACAGAAAGGAAAGAACTCATAAGAAAGCTTAGCACCTAGTGCTGTGGACAGGAGGAGTGCGTGAGGAAATGATATTTTAGTAAGAGCACGTTTACAAGAGGTGTTGCCTCCCTTAGACCAATGAGCTTATTCTATACTTGGTTCAGCGAACCAGTCTATAAAAATGTGCCTACTCTTACAATAAATCACTTCTTCTGCTTTCTGAATGAAGCCTGTGTTGCTGTATTTTTCACTGCTCCCTAGCCTTACAGCAACAGTGGGTCAGGCAGAGCAGCACAAAAATGAGGAGCAGTAGTAGCAGTGAGCTGAAGAATGAATGAGTGTACCAAGTGGAGCAAGCAAAAACATCTGGCAGAGTGTCAAAAGCCCCAGGTCACAGCACAAAGCATGGAAACTTCCACTGAGGCTTGTTGCCTCACAGGACTCCACAGGTCCCATGAGTAAGGCAGGTTTTGGCTCAGGAATGGGGAAGAACCAGCTGGCCTAGCTGTTGCCTTGACAAAGTGGATTGAAAAATTATTATTGTTATACTTTAGGAATTAGGTCTTATATGTTACCTGCTTATCTGTAATAAAATATTATTTGCTGAGTTAATTAATTTGGAAGAAGAAAAAATTAGCTCAGTGCTCTTGGGATTAATTCTTGCAGGTATCTAGGCATTTTATTAAATGTCACTTTAAAATGCAACCTGTCCTTTACTGTTGGCAGTGGTATCCTAGCAGAAAAAGGGCAATATACTGTTAACTGTTGGAAAAATCCAACTCTGTATCTCTCAACTAACCAATATGAAATGACTGCTATAGAAACAAGAAACAGTGGTTTAGCTTAATTATGTGCATTTTTTGAATTAGTAATTTTCAATTAATTAATCAATAAATAATTTCTAAATCTTACAATCTTCTTTATGGAATATTAAAGTACCACTCCCCTTTTTCATTCATTTGAAACATTAAAAGTGCAGCCTCTAAATTTCCAACATAGACATTGCAGAGTAAAAATGCAGAGTGTGTATGTGTCTGAGGGAAGTGATTGCTTTAAAATATATCATGAGTTAAACTGGTGGGACTGTTTTGTTTCAGCAGAAGAATGACTGCATATGAACCCTGAAAAGTTAACTGTCCAAAGGCTTGAATAAACATTTCACAAAAATAAGCAGTAGAATTTTTCTTAAAAGATATGGCTTTTAAAACTTTCTGCAAGTACTACAATGGCTTGCTGAGTGGAAAGACTTATTCTAACCCCCCATTTCCACTTTAATAAATCCAGCAAAAATAAAAGAAAGAAACAGACCATACAGTTTGGTTTGTCCAGTGTATTTAGAATGCCACAGTGTACAATGCAAGATAAGCAGCAACACAAGCTGTTTCGATATGAGTTGCTCTATCGCTGCAGCAGAGAAGCAATATCCTCAGTAGTATTCTGCAGGCTGAGCTGAATCTAATCATAACTCTGTAGCCAAGGGACACACAGTACATCTTCTATTTAGTCTAACTACTTATCACCAAATGCCACAGCCACCAGAATGTTTTTTTCATTTAACATTAGAACAGACTGGCTATAGACCATTAATCAGAGCCAAACACTGAATAAGGAAGCATGTGAGAAACAGGATTCAACCATAAAAAAGGCTTCACAGTTTCACTTAGTAACTGAAGGACCTGATAGGATAAAAAGTATCTACTATGGAACACGACCTGAAAAAAAAATCTACTAATGATGGTAAGGTGCTGATTTCAGTACTTCAATGAATTCAAAATGCCTCAACAATGTCATTTTAATAGTCTCTAATATCACAAAGTCTTATCTAATTAATGTGTATGGTCAAGCTGATATCACTCAAACTGAAGTATCCATAATAGGGCTAGGTACAGGAACCAAAGAGATAGACAAAATAAATGCAAAATTACAGTTGCACAGGTAGTGTTTCAGAAAACCCTGAATACAAAATGATAGGGTTGTAACACCTGTAATTAACAAATTTGTAATTAACAAATCCTTGCTCCTCTATTTTCCTTAATTCTAAGACATATTATAACCATGGGCTCTTTACCAAATACAGGAAAACAAATAGGATGTTCCATGGAACAAATTTCTTAATATGGAATATCTTTTTCTTTTTTTTTTTTNGAACCAAAGAGATAGACAAAATAAATGCAAAATTACAGTTGCACAGGTAGTGTTTCAGAAAACCCTGAATACAAAATGATAGGGTTGTAACACCTGTAATTAACAAATTTGTAATTAACAAATCCTTGCTCCTCTATTTTCCTTAATTCTAAGACATATTATAACCATGGGCTCTTTACCAAATACAGGAAAACAAATAGGATGTTCCATGGAACAAATTTCTTAATATGGAATATCTTTTTCTTTTTTTTTTTTTTCTTGAATTCAACCTAAAGTACCTCCAGGAGCTGGCTTTGCAGATGCCACATGAAGAAGATGGAATGACCTGTAAAAAATGAGTGTGAGTCAACAGTGTACAACAATGTAGTCACTNAGGTCTTATATGTTACCTGCTTATCTGTAATAAAATATTATTTGCTGAGTTAATTAATTTGGAAGAAGAAAAAATTAGCTCAGTGCTCTTGGGATTAATTCTTGCAGGTATCTAGGCATTTTATTAAATGTCACTTTAAAATGCAACCTGTCCTTTACTGTTGGCAGTGGTATCCTAGCAGAAAAAGGGCAATATACTGTTAACTGTTGGAAAAATCCAACTCTGTATCTCTCAACTAACCAATATGAAATGACTGCTATAGAAACAAGAAACAGTGGTTTAGCTTAATTATGTGCATTTTTTGAATTAGTAATTTTCAATTAATTAATCAATAAATAATTTCTAAATCTTACAATCTTCTTTATGGAATATTAAAGTACCACTCCCCTTTTTCATTCATTTGAAACATTAAAAGTGCAGCCTCTAAATTTCCAACATAGACATTGCAGAGTAAAAATGCAGAGTGTGTATGTGTCTGAGGGAAGTGATTGCTTTAAAATATATCATGAGTTAAACTGGTGGGACTGTTTTGTTTCAGCAGAAGAATGACTGCATATGAACCCTGAAAAGTTAACTGTCCAAAGGCTTGAATAAACATTTCACAAAAATAAGCAGTAGAATTTTTCTTAAAAGATATGGCTTTTAAAACTTTCTGCAAGTACTACAATGGCTTGCTGAGTGGAAAGACTTATTCTAACCCCCCATTTCCACTTTAATAAATCCAGCAAAAATAAAAGAAAGAAACAGACCATACAGTTTGGTTTGTCCAGTGTATTTAGAATGCCACAGTGTACAATGCAAGATAAGCAGCAACACAAGCTGTTTCGATATGAGTTGCTCTATCGCTGCAGCAGAGAAGCAATATCCTCAGTAGTATTCTGCAGGCTGAGCTGAATCTAATCATAACTCTGTAGCCAAGGGACACACAGTACATCTTCTATTTAGTCTAACTACTTATCACCAAATGCCACAGCCACCAGAATGTTTTTTTCATTTAACATTAGAACAGACTGGCTATAGACCATTAATCAGAGCCAAACACTGAATAAGGAAGCATGTGAGAAACAGGATTCAACCATAAAAAAGGCTTCACAGTTTCACTTAGTAACTGAAGGACCTGATAGGATAAAAAGTATCTACTATGGAACACGACCTGAAAAAAAAATCTACTAATGATGGTAAGGTGCTGATTTCAGTACTTCAATGAATTCAAAATGCCTCAACAATGTCATTTTAATAGTCTCTAATATCACAAAGTCTTATCTAATTAATGTGTATGGTCAAGCTGATATCACTCAAACTGAAGTATCCATAATAGGGCTAGGTACAGGAACCAAAGAGATAGACAAAATAAATGCAAAATTACAGTTGCACAGGTAGTGTTTCAGAAAACCCTGAATACAAAATGATAGGGTTGTAACACCTGTAATTAACAAATTTGTAATTAACAAATCCTTGCTCCTCTATTTTCCTTAATTCTAAGACATATTATAACCATGGGCTCTTTACCAAATACAGGAAAACAAATAGGATGTTCCATGGAACAAATTTCTTAATATGGAATATCTTTTTCTTTTTTTTTTTTTTCTTGAATTCAACCTAAAGTACCTCCAGGAGCTGGCTTTGCAGATGCCACATGAAGAAGATGGAATGACCTGTAAAAAATGAGTGTGAGTCAACAGTGTACAACAATGTAGTCACTCTTGTACATGAAGCATTATTCCATGATGTATATCCTCCAGAGAACACATGAGCTGAGACAGCTCCCAGTAATTTGGATTTAACCTGTGACCCCTACAAAAAAATCCTGAAACAAAACAAACCACAAATACCTCTGAAAAAACAGCAACAACAAATATATAAATATATATANACACTTTGAATCTCAATGCTCTTCTCTTTTTCATGTTTTCTTTTGGCAAATCAGACATATTACTCTTGTGAATACTTTTGATACTACATATACTGCTCCATATACTCACTATCACTGCACTTTCCCAGCTACTGCATTTTCCTCTACTTATGGAAGATACCAATGCTGTGGTCATTAGTATTGCCTTTTATCAACCATTTTCAAATGCATGGTTTTTAAAATGGTCTAAAAATGCACTATTTTAAAGAGCCTTACAAATGAATGGCATTCCTGTGGTAAGGAGAGCTAAACTTAATGCTTGACCTATTCTGAGCACAGCACAGCTCTCCACAGCCCTTTTCCTCCCTTGCCATTGATTCACATCTTTTTGAATAATACAAGTCTAATTAGTGCCAACTATTTTTCAAATGCCTGACAGAAATTTGAGCAAACTTCCTGTACTAAAGTCAACTGAAATTTCCAGTCCATATATGCTGCTGAATCAGGCAGAGGCACCTTCAGCCACCTTCAGCCAGGATCTGAACAGATTTTCAACTAATTATTTTCTATTCAAAAGGACAACTCATTACTTACAGAATACAGCTAAACATTTATCCCAAGGCCACATTTATGCATTATTCAGTTGTAACCCAGTATGTCCATTGGGTATTTCCTTGAAAAAGTTAATTTACTGAAAATTCATGTCTGGATTCAGCCAAAATTATTTTCTGATTTTTTTAAAAAACTGGTTGATATCTGGGTTAAGAGAAGCAAATTAAAAAATGTATTTTGAAAGCCAAAATTTTAAAATTGCAGGGTTTGTTATTTTTCCAAAATTACATAAATGACAGAACTTAACCAATATTAATGAAGGATAAACATTCAAGTTAAACATTTTTATTGTGAACCAAAACAATACTTTCTACTTTTATCACACATAGAAAAAAGTGTCAAATACCAGCCTAAAGTCTCCCATGTACGCAGCTTGAAATTTCAGATATACATTAAAAAAGTCCTTAAAAATTTCTTTCTCACTGAGAAAATTTTTTAAAAACAAGTTAAATTCCATTATGCAAATTTATGATGTATTTATGCAGCACACAGTAGCTCTGAATTCTACTTATGGCTGTATGATCAAAAGCCCCTCAATAAATCCATTTTTTGAGAAGAAAGACCTTTAGCAACCATGTTCAGAGAGCAAGCATACAAGCCCTCCATAACCACAGGTAATAGGAATAGAATGTAAATCAGAGAACTTAATTGTAGGTTTTGTTTCAGGTGCATTACCAGAAATTCCACCATTTAATTTGTCAAGTAGATTTAAAACTAGAAAAGCAGAAAGAAAAAATCAACACACCTTACATTTTCCAGAGAGGAAAAAATCCCACTTAGTTTGTCTATTTTCTTGCTATTAATTAATCTCTGCATGTCATATGATTTAACTTAAAGTGTTTCTGTATATATTTAATTTCTCCTGTGCTTGCTAAAATAGTAAACCAACATCTTTATAATAGTGAGAGAAATTATGACAAAGGACTTGGACTGGATTAAGAACCAATGTTCTGCTGTGGTGATTTGACCCTGGCTGGATGTCAGGTGCTCACCAAAGCCACTCCATCACTCCCCTTCTCAGTCGGACAGGGGAGACAAAATACAATAAAAGGTTTGTGGGTTGAGATAAGGGCAGGGAGAGATCACTCATGGGCAAAACAGACTCAAATTGGGGAAAAATTAGCTTATAGCCAAAAAATACTCAGGGTCTCAAAACTTCTGTATATGACTTCAGAAGTCTCTAAAAAAGAAGAAAAAAAGATGAAAACATTATCTTTATCACAGTTTATTACAGATGAAAAAAGTTTGTTTATTGTATAAACTGGGGGAAAAAAGTCATTTCAATACCAGGCTGAAGTGGTAGTATGTTAGTAACTTGCTTAAATTACTCATTAACAGCAGCTAATTAAAATGTCAGCCCTTCAGAACTTCAACTACTCACAGCTTGCACTCTTTTTGTGAAGCATATGAAATTTTGATTTCTTTCCAATATAACCATTTTAGCGAAAGCTGACAACAAAATATATAGAAAAAAAATTTAAAAAACCCTAATGTTATTTATTTAGAGGCTTCTTTTGTGTGTGTGTGTGACAATATTAGAAATAGATTAGTCTCTCAATGAAAAAATCCTTGAGGTATTCAATAACCAGAGTTGCTCAGAAAGGAGACTGGGAGGACAACAGAAACAGTATCCTTTTAGAAAGTCTGCAACATGACCTCTGGAGACTATTCCTTCCCCACTTTACACACCAGTACTCACTGGGTTTCAGATCCGTTGTAAACTGGCATGGAATTAAAATGCAAGAAGCAAGTAAAAATATCAGTAAACTCATACACATTAACAGTCGTTTCCAAAACACATACAAGCTATCTAACTAACTACTATCTATCTAACTACTAGCTATGTTACTACTTAGCATGCAAAATAGAAGTAATGGACAGGGTAACCTGAAATTACTTCAGCTATCTTTTAGAAATATAAAAATGTATAGAATTTCATGAGAAATTTCAAGAGAAAGACTGTTTCCATGTTTTAAGAACACCTTACGAAATTTAAACATGCATCTTGGTTTTTTCTTTTAATCTGAGCATTTTTCCACTGAAACTCCTGGCAAGTTTTACTACTCACATTTCAATAACATCACCTGCAGAACTTTTAATCAAGATTGCCTAAAAAAAAGTTAAAAAGTTTATTTCTACCTTGTAGCCAGCAGAGCTGTCACACACGTTGGCAGAACAAAATGTCACTCCTAGAAATGTGGTTTCTTTTTCTATTTTCTTTATATTAGGAGGAGGAGAGATTCCCCCAAACAACATTTCACTGCAAGCATGCAGGGCCAACAACTTAGTGTTACACAATCTCATCCAAAAGGTAGCTCTGTTCCTTGAGCAGCAGTGATTACAGGGCATAATTTGATGAGCTAGTGTCTATAAAGCAAATTACAGCAAAACAATCATATATCTCTGCCTTTTCACATATAGTCACTGGATGTCAGACAAATGGTTTCACCAGTCCAATAATTTTCCTCTGTCAGCTTATTTAATGAAAATAGGAAGGAAAAGAAAGTCACCTTACACATATTTCAGTCGTAAACTGCATTGAGATAACTAAAATAGACTTTTCCACTTGCAAACTTAGTTCATATCTTCAAAAGAAAGAAGCTATGACAGGAAGTAGGTACTATTTATTGGGTTTTATGTCTTTTTTTAGGAATCCAAGCATCTTGTTGGCTTTTTGAAGACTAAAAGGCTAAAACAATACTCCAAGAATGGTTTTGTGAATGTAACCATGTCCCCTGCCTCTCTCCTTCTTCTCTGTTTTTAAGTTTCCTCAACAAACTAAGCGACTTTTCTTTGTTCTGCTGAGTCAAGCAATAATTGCCCTGAACTGACAAACTTGATCATTTTTATACCCATCACAAGAGTTAACAAGATCAGTTTAGATTGTCTATAGACAATCTCCTCCTCCTCCATACACACAGACAGGTCTAGCCTGAAGGTCTCCAAGCTGTTTGGTTGTTCTCAACTCTCTCTGCAAATGAGCCCCATGTTTTTGAAGACTATGCAGATAAAATCCCTTTTCCAGAATTACTACGAAACATCTCTCTTAAAAAAAAAACAACAACAAATAAACAAAAAACCAAACCAGCCAAGTATCTAAAAAGAATTCCTACTAAATATTAGTTAGATAGTGCTGAAACTGTTTAAGCACAAAGAAGAAGATGCCTAACAGAGCCAAAATCCAAACCATCATTGTAGAGTGCAAATGCCAAATTAAAAGATCCTTTTTAGCTGAGATGTCTTCTCATAACCCTACCTACCAAAAAACCCCAAACACGAAACTTCCAAAGTCAAGTTTCTTTTTTTTAAGGCAGCAACTCTATTAAATCCCAAAGTATTACCCATTAAATACATTCACCAATATCAGCTCTTGATCACTAATACTGATTTAAGTTCATGAAGATAGGTCTTCACTGCTACACAGAAAAGGTAATACTATATCTGGGACTATCACAAGCAGATGGCATCTGCTTATTATTGTCCAATTGTGTTTTGTTTTTTCTTTAAATTTTTTTAAATTTATTTTTGCTTTAGATTCTTTCTTTCTTTCTTTTTAAAATTGTGTGAGCACTTAAATCAACACTAAAATTCAATGGGAGAAGGTACTAGAGAGCAAACTGTGGTTTGTTGAGGATTTGAAACCACATATCCCCACACAGATGAAAATATAGAGAAAGATTAAAACCTAGCAACTTTAATAACTTTTCTAGGAAAGCAGTTCTTGAATTTTGGATACTAGTTTCATTCAAGAATATGTACCACTGAAACAGTGAGAGTCAATAGATATTTCTTGCCAAGTTTCTGGAAATAAATTTTCTTCCTGCCTATCAAGGTAAAAGTCAACATGCCAATTCCCAGCACAGAAGAGCATGCAGAAGATAATTTTCAGTGTTCTGAATAACAGGAGTCATATTATTAACTCTGCTTCGCCCTCCTTGGTCACCCTGGTATGTCTTAAAAATTAGTTTTCCAATTACATTTAAATGATTTAACTGATGAGTTTCCAAAGTGTGAATGTGTGGCAGGGGGCAGGGAGGGAAGAACAGGGAAAGAATAACATTTACTTCAACCACAAAAAGGGGCCTCATATCTGGCCAAGGCAACCGAGGCATTGTGCTTTAAATTAGAGGCTTGGCTCTGACTTACAGCCACCTATAAACTGCTTTTATGCAGAGATTTAAGTTGGAAGAGTTAGTTCTATCAGGTACACAGCTTTCTGACAGAGACAAATTCTATACAGCTGCAGCCTTATACTTCCTAACTTCTTCTGCAGCAGCGTAATATAAAGTTGTAACTTGAGATCCAGTGAAAATGTGTACCTAAGCTACCACTTCAATAATACTGTGATATGCCATTTCACAATCTGAGGAAGGCAGTCTGTAGTCACCCACAAAAAACAAGGCCTTGTGATGAAAACCCAAAACAACAAACCATATTTTCTAGCTATCAGGGTTTAAACTTCTAAAGAAGGCACCACCGAAAAAAAATTTCTCTTTCCAAATCAGTGTTTAAGAGTATTATAGTTTTATTGTGCTTGGCACCCAGCTCCAGGCTGATCTCACTGTTTTCAATAGAACATCCAGAGCATTAAGAGTGGTAGAATCAGATCACAGTCTGCAGCACTTTATTTATGGAGCAAATGCATTTTAATATGTGAAACACTTTATGTAACTGCAGTAGATTGCATCTATCTTTCACATTAAACATCCTTTATGTGCTGTCTCCTTGACAAGCCATGATTAACATTACTGTTTAGAATTTTTTAAATCATGTAAGACTTGCATTAAGACAAATGGACAAACATTTTTCTCTTTTACAAACAATACACTGTAAACTGCATGAAGCATATTCATGATTGATGCTATGAACAATTAAGTTATGACTATTTATTGAGACCTCGGCTACCACTACAGTTCCAACTATACTGAAAATCCTCAAATTCTTTCTAAAGGAATTGCAAGTTCAAAGACCTAAATTAAATTTAGTAAACTTGTTTAATATATAAGGCTGACAAAATTCCTAGTGCATAATTCCATATGAAATATGGCATAAGTAAATCAGTATTTTAGTATACGCTTCTTTTCCTGCACACATTTTTATTACATTTATCTGTATAAGTATCACAGAACTAATTTTTTTTTCATGGTCAACAGGGAATTACAATTAATGTTGTTTTCTGTATCATGCTGTCTCATATCTTCTAGAAACACTCTGGCACAAGGCTTGACAAGTTCTTCTGAATTTAAAAATGAGCACTCTTCAAAATTACTATAAGGATTAACCAAATATTTGAGCAGAAGTGATGGAAAAGCATCACCAGTGCACAGTTTCTTTAAGTGACACGAATTTCAGGTGTTCATCACTTGCTATTGCGTACAAAACTGCTTGTGTCTTTTGCCTTCCTGTGACATTTTACCCCAAGAATATAGATCTCCAATCTATTTCCACTGTCATCACAAACATGCACAGGTCACTTATTTTTCAATATCTCTGCTTAGCTTGTTTATAAAACTAATCTCTATGAATGTTTGTTTGTAGAACTATAGAACATACTGTCTGTTTGTTTATAGAACTAATCTCTATGAAATGCCTGCACTGAGGCGTGTAAAGGTCAAGATCTTTAAAATCCCCTTCTCCCAGTCACGGTAACATTTTGAAGAAGGAGAAAGGTAAAGACAACACTGAATACAAGAAAGAATTACAACCTTCATTCCTCCCCTCTCCATAAGGCTTCCACATGCTATTTAAACACAAATAGGAGGAATGAAGACTGCAAATGGCTCAGTAACTTCTGGAATAGACACTAGTTGTTACAGTACATTCTAAAAGCTTTTTACTTTGAGATCTTTTTAGCAGACAAGACCAAAATGGCTCAACAGTCAAACAAAAGTATTGACAGCCATATTCCTGAAGTCACTTATTCTATTCCTTAGCCAATTTCTTTTGAAGACAAAGGATTTTATACATTTATATTAACACAGCTCCTTATATTTTGTCATGCTCTCAGAAACTAGTTTATTACACTAAATTTTCAATCCTCCTCATAGAAGGTATTCATTTCAGCATACACATGCAATCAGACAAAAATATCTTCAAAGCCATATAAAGGAAAGAATAAAAGACTGTATTTAAAGAATAAAAATTGAAAACAAAAAACACTTGCAGTAGACAGTTTTCTACGTGTATCTTATCGGCTATTAACATCACTGATAGAATTGATTACATGCTTTCAGAAATAAAAGCTTATTTTTTTTCCTTTTCCTACTCAATCTGTTACCCTTTTGTAGTTAGTACTTTACATAGGAAAAGTTATCAATTGTAGTTAGAAATAGGTTGTCATGATCAGAAACAGCACCACACTTGAATATAAATATTATATCTGCACTTCTTTAAAAGCCCAGGAATCTCACATATGTATCCTTCCTCTTGTCTGAGAAGAGTTGTAATTCATCATTACTGCTACTACTCGTAATTGATGATAAAGCTGAGAATTTCTTGAGTGAAATAGATAAAATAACTTTCAAAAGTGGAGGAACAATGACACTGACTGATTTTTGAGGACTTTTAGTCTCACAGCCCAGGACACAAATAAAGAGGTGAAACCAACATGATGTCTTCTCATGGATGCTTCTGAATTACTACCTTAGGCTTTCATGGCTCTCTCGTGTGAATCTCATCCCTCTGGGGAGCACTGGGGGATCTCAGACTCCTAGCTCTGCACAGAAACCATGGAAAACCAGTGCCATCAGAACCATGGAAGCTGCCATGCCCCTGAAATGAATGTGTTGGTAGAGATGTCCTCAGAGTCATCCCTATACAACTGAAGTAGGGAAGTCTCTGATAAAACAAAGAAATGGCAACTACAGTAAGTGATTCGTGGCAAATTCAGGGGGCCTCAGCATCCAGGATCTCTAGCCTCTGTGGAGATATAGGTAGATTTACAGTGCCCTGACACAATAGGCATTGCTGTAGCTGGACTAATACACACACCAGGAGCTGCCTGGGTCATTGCTATGCAGGCTGCAATCATGTAGGGTGCACTCATCACTCTGAAATCCAACACAAGAGCACTCTTCTCATAAACAGAAGACATTGTTTATTACTTACCAAAACAGAAACTGACAGATGTAGGATTTGCATTTGTTTACAGTTCTCAATTTTTAATGCAAATTAAGCATATTATTCATCAACGCATGTCATCAGTTGTATTCCCAAAGGAAAGGAAATTAATAGAAACAGGTCTTATTTTAAATTCTGATTTCTTGTCAAAAAGCTGGCATGACTTATAAACTCCAATAAAGTCAGTTCCTCTGATTAGCTTATTTTGTTCCCTCCCACTCCATTGTAATATCTGATTGACTTAATGGCTCACTTTAGAAAGTGGAAGCAATTAAACTTCTTTTTTTCCCCTCCTTCCAAAATATCTATCACAACTGTTTAGTTAGGAATTACTTTTTTTTTTTTTAAGGTTAGCTTTTACTTTCCTTTTCCTATATTTCAGTTACTGGTTTTAAGCTAATGACAAAGTAATATTCAGAGAACAATGGAAGTGATTGGGTTGACTGAATAACTTAATTTTCATTTCACTACATCTATTTTGTACTGATAAGAAGTATATTTAAGTAATTATATATTCCTTTCTGACATTGCATAAATCAGGGCTTGGATAACTAGCAACTAAATGGGTAACTTCCCTGTTTCACCAAGAGTATCACAATTAGTACTTCTGCAACCCAACAGCATTTCCATGTCTTCTTGAATTCTTCTATCAAAATTAACCAACTAATATTATAACTGGCTTGGAAGTCTTTAAAAGTGCTTTTAAATTAGGTTCTGGCTACATGTAAAGCCTTGCCTCTCCATCCTTCACTTCAAGTACCTTCTCAAGTAGCATCACCATGTTAACAAAATGTGAAGTAACAATAGAAGCATCATAAACACACATTTGAACCTCAGGGGTTCCAACAAAGCCCTGCAAAACCAAAAGCAACACAGGCTCATTTCAGGATTTATATGCAAATCATTTGTAATTTTAGAGACAAAAAAAGATAGGCTAAAACACTTACAATAAATAGAAATAATATCTTTTTCTTTTGCATGTCTTGCAAAAGGCTTTACTATTGACTCTAAGAGGAAAGACCATTCAAATTCAGAAACATAGGTTTTAATTGGTGGAATGAAAAGAGATCAAAATATTTGGCCATGAAACAGTAGTAGTCATGAAGAAACTAGTACCTCTCCATAATTAGAAATTATGAAATTCACATTCTCAGTGCTTAGGAAATTGTAAGGTTTACAGATAAACAGCCAGACTGAATTAAAAAAATACTTCACACCTTTCTTCTTTTCTGTGCAACAAGCATTGACTGCCTTTCCTGAAATGTCCCGAGAAGCCCTTTCACATCACGCTTTCAGATAGATTTTTAATAATAATTAATAGTGTATTTCAGCTAATGTTATTAGGAAGAGAAATTATATAGTATGGCCCAAAAGAGTGCATTGAGATGCTCTAGCTTTGCATTTTTGTTATCATATTGTGATTTTCAATAGTAAAGAGCATGATAAAGTATTGTAATCTATTGAATAATGATGACAAATATAAACTATTTAAAAGATATGTCTAAAACGCCAAACTCGGCAAATGGCAAAATTAAAAACAAAAAAGATTTATTAAAAATGTAAATAAGTCAGAAAATCATAATATTCACATGCTACTACAGTTATCATGTTAGGTTTAAGACTGGGAATTACAAAGCTACATAACATGTTTTTTCAGTTTCTCAGCCAACTCCATGCAATGGCTTGCATTACACTGGCAATGCTTTAAGCTATCCATCAGACCACCCTAAGCATTACTGTTATTGTCCAAAACATATGGGGTCCACGTTACATATTTAGAAACTAGAAGCACATTGCTAAAGCATCCATGCATGTCCATTCCAACCAGCAAGCATGTTATTCCTCACATATATGCAGTTTCCACACACACACGGCTCCAACTTTGTACATTTTCTCTTACATATTTGTCATTTTGCACTTAGGAATTTGGAACACAGCAATTATTGATCTGACAACTACCAAATTGCCTAGAATAATTTCCTTCCCCTCCCTACCTTTTTTTATCTTCTAAGCACATGTGGGAGGAAAGGATAATTTCTTTAGTTAATGATCAAGATTCAAAAGAGAAAAGGAAAAATAGCTTACAGAATTAACATACACTTGCAATATTTTACTAGTTAAGGCTCCTGCAAAATTAAGTATTCACCAAGTCCTATGAATCTATCACTGAGATTCAGTTATAGAGATATTTTGGGGGAGGTTTTGGCTGTCTCAAGACAGTAGGATCAAGACAGCATAATTTGTTTTACAATAGTAGGTTGGCCTTCGTAAAATAATGACTTTCAAACACTGATTAAGGTGTAATTCAACTGCTGTTTCTCTTCCTTCCTTCTAATTTAATTCATCTTATGTTGAATAGTTGTACATTATGTTGTAAAAGAAGAATTCAAATCTGAACATGCTCTGATGACAGAAAAAGGAACACAAACCATACTCTCTGCATGTATGAGATGCAGCATGTGAATGTACATTCAAATTTCATTACTCATTGTAACAGTGTCCTTCAGTCTATTTGCAAACACAATTTTCTCTCACTTTCAAATAACTGCAGGCTGTCAGAATGAGATGAAGTTGCTTTAGCAAGATGAAAGGATTGGAGTTTGACATTGGTAAAAGTGTCAAAGGTTCTTGGCAGCTATAGGTATTGAACTCAGGTTTTGTTCATTGATTTAAGGACGATTTGGCTTTATTTGTAACATATGTCCCTTTGCAAACCAACACTCTATTTGGTCACAGTCTGAAAACTTCAACATGGAAAATAATTTGTTGATAACATTTTTTGCTGATTGTACAATCATTATATAGTTACTAACAGAAACACATTGTCACTTGGCTAATTTCAGAGATAAGCTATTTGTGCTTGGTCTGACCTCTCAATTCAGAACATGACAACCTTGTGACATTTCTGCAATCAAAAAAAAAAGTTATTAGGAATGCCTCCTAAAGGACTCAAAAGAACAAACAGTCACAGGGAGAAAGAATGAGTAAACAAACCACTTTAATTTGTTCTGAACTCGTGTATACCTGAACGCATAGCATCTTTTTGAATGCTTTCATAATCATGCCAGTCCTTCCTTTTCAGGCCATCAGTCCAGGTAAAGAGCTGTCCATCTCCTAGCCCCAAAGGAAGTGTCTGTGAAAAAGAGTAAACAAACAAATAAATAAATACATACATATGGGGTTCATGTTATTACAGAGGAATCCTCATAATATGGCAGTAGCCATATTCAGTTTATTCAATGCAAATATTGAAACTTTACTGTGGTAAATGAAGCTATTTTTCTAAATACTGTGAGAAAACAGTGAATTTAGTTCTTGACAAAAAATTATTTGAGGTATATCAAACATCTGGAATTTAACATTTCTCTTTTCAGCAGTGGTCCAATATGACTGCCTGGCAAGAAGCTCATGGAGACTAAACAGACCACTTTAACTTAACAGGTTTCAAAAATGCCTTATCCTTCAACTCATGAAGGACTTTGATTTTTTCCTTAAAGTACCACTTGTGCAAAACTGGAGTTATAGTTACTCTGCATTTTACAAAGTTCCCCTTTAATTTTTTTGTAAGTTTTTTTATAGCTGCTACTAAGTTATTATTATTCACACAAGGTCGAAGGACTGCATCAAAAGAAATTCTCAAAGCACTTTCAAATCCTGTAGATCTTCATGATAAGAGATAAGAGGAAAAATACCCCAAAACACACCCCTCCCACGCCCATAGAATACCCAGAAAAGACACCCCCATACAATGTGTAGTTAAGCTGACTTCCCCTTTCCAAACTCAAATTTCTGGGTAAAGGTAAAAACTGCTTTCTGCTTCTAAGCAAGATTATAATTTTTTTCCCCCCTCTCTTGATTCTTTCTGCCAAATGCTAGTATTTTTAGGAAAATTATTAATCAAAAAGTACTATTAGATGTATATTATGTGTTCATTCATTGCTAATAGGAATAACACAAAAACTCTAGCTCTGGTAATTGCAGGTTTAAATCAGTAAGTTTTCCAGAACAAAACGCATATATGAAATGCATGCAAGAAATGTTCTCAAAGTTATGAGAAAAGACACTCAAAAAGCAATTCCAGGGACACAACATCTGATGAGCCTTCTACTACAAAACACTGAAAGCACTTCAAAAATCTCATGCCTGTGCAACAGTGAAGCTTTGCACTTCATGTTTGAAGTTTGTAAATCAAATGAACACTGGACTCACCAATATTCTCTTACTGATTTCACTCTACTGGCTGCACAGAACTGGATGACACTCATTGACTCTAAAACTGTCCCAGCATGCTCAGTTAGGTTTTCTTTTTTCTAGGATAGACCAGTATTTGCCAAGCTACATGAAGCAGATCTGGTTACTAAGCCATCCTTAAAACGGGTTTCAAAGGCTTTTGGATTTGTAAGCAAGAAGTGAGGAATGCCAGGCATGACTGGTTACCTTTAAGCAAAGGATGCTAGAAATCCTGGCTGACAGACTTGTGCTGAAAATATCTGCTTTGGGTCAGCTGAGAATGCTGGATACCCAGGGCAAAATGTCATGAGCTCAGTGCTCTCCAACAAATCCCTGAAATACTGAGGAAAATCCACCACACTCTGCTAGCATTTCTACATTTCTAAATTTTAGTATTAAAGGTAACTTATATTATGTAGTGCCAAATTGCAACCTAGTTTGTTTGTTATTCTATTACCACTTTTGCAGACATATTCCAAGAAAACACTGTTGTCATATTTTAATATGATAAAAGTCAGAGGTTCACATGTAAAAGAAATGAAAAACTTAATACATTCTGATAAAAATATGTCAGGTTATCAAAATATCTAACCTTTCATGTCATTAAAATGAACTCATTAATTTAAATAATTCTTGAGTTCAAACAAGGCTAATATTCTAATAGTAATATGAAATTGCTTGGGTTTTAAAACCAGAAGCATAAGGTAGAACACAGGCTGCAACAGCATTAATCATGATTCTTAAGCACGAATTTCTAAAATAGTCTACTCTAAAGCAGTAACTGGTTCTTTAAAAGTCAGACCCAGACAGATTCACTTCAATTAAACTTGTACCCTTCTCAGTATGGGTACAGCTGGTGTGAATCACTTGGGTCCAAAAATGCAAGACTATTGAAACTATCAAAGCAGGATAAAGTTTACTTTTGTGACATTTTATTCCTGTGCTGGCTTCTTTCCCTAAAAGTAGTTATTTAAAGAGCAAGTTTGCAGGACACTGAAAGAAAGCTGAGTAGTAGAGTTTACAGCTGGTTTTCTGTTATCTATTTGCATTTTGATGCCGTTACTCTTTAAACATATTAATTACATGTAGTTACTTTACCTGATAGCATTTACAAGTCTAATGTACCAGGAGACTCTTGCAAGCATAATATAGTTAAATAAATATATCCACTAAAATTAATATAGAAAAAGGATAAATATAAATCCAAATATCATATGATCGACAAAAACTAATGGAAGTCTTGCTGTGGCTCATATTTTGGAACAGTAACATTGCCCTAAGAGGAAATAGGAAAAAACCCATTGTATTGGTGCCATTAGAAGTTCCTGTTTAACAACTGAGAGTATTGTTTGGATTGTTGGGATTTCTTCTTAATAAATCCCTTAACTCCCTCACATTGTATCATGTCAGTTTTTCAGCTCTAACATCCTTTTAGTGCAGGGGGAATTCAATAGAACATTCTCACGTGGCACTTTGTAAAACTGGCATTCAGACAGCACCACCTCAATGCTGACTGAACATTGTGACTCCTACAGGGACTGGACTTCATGAAATTCACTCTGTGTACACATTAGTTTCACCTGTGCAGTGAGCATGAAGCAGGGCTTAGAAAGGGATGTTGAGCTGCACAGAAAAACTGTGGGAAGAGCAAGTTTTGCAGTGCAAGTTCTTTAGCTCTGGAGAAATCTAAACTGCCTTCAGTCCCTCAACTAAGTATCTACCATGTCAGCAACTGAAGGATGTTTTCTTTTTCTTTTTCTTTTTTTTCCAAGTTGCTACATTGTTTAACAAGATACAAAAGCACTTGAGAAAATGGGTTTCTCCATTTCACTTCTGCCTAAGGGTAAACAAATTGCATTTTCAAAGACCTTAAAACACAGTTTCTAGAATTTTTTAAAACTGCTAAAAGGCTCCATAGTAAAACCCTAAGTATGCTCATATGCTTCCTTTATCCAGATGATAATGACTGGAAGAGCTCCCATTTCTAAAGCATTTCTAACTGAAGAAAAAAAACCAAGAAAAATAATGTAGTCTTACTCTAGCATTTGTCTTCTCCCTACATAGTTTTCTTGCTCAGTTCTCCATCTTTTTTGCTACCTTGACAATTTAAATTGTTTTGCATCAAACTAGAAGCAGCTCTGGTTTAGCTATACACAGGCTGACTCTCTGGTGTAATGGCTGGATAGTAACAACCACCAAGTGTTCCTACTCATAAGTACATACAAGAAAGCCCATACAACTCTACTCCATCTCAGAGTGACAAGTTCTGAGTGGATGAATATGACATCACATGATGGAGTGTGCTAATGAATCTGGATTCTGAACTTTTGCTGAACACATATTTAACCATAAACTGAAGGACTCAAGCGAAATAAAATTAACCACAACACGTAAGTTTAAATGCTAAAGAAGGCAACAAAAGAAATTCTTCATTTTAGGTGCAATGTATAAACAGCAAGACCAAAATTATTAAATTTATGCTATAAAATGCATAATGAATTCAGCTCAAAAGTGGGTTTAGGTGTTTAAACAAATAACCAAATAAGGTTGGGTTCCACACCATAAAAGAAAAAAAAAATTATCAAGGATTACTAATCTCTGTGTAAGCAAATTACTGACCCATACATCACAGGATACATGGCATTCTGGAAATACACATTTCCCATTTGCACATCCTGGGTTTCTATGTACTTAAATGGCAGCAACACTCCATGGATAGTGTGAAGCGTTAGTTCTATATATGCCTGTAAGAGCACTAGCAGTCTTTTGGTATACATAAGGGCCTTAGGAATGGAAAGCATGACTTCAGAACATTATGGCTCCTTCCAATATACAAAGTAAGGCTTCTTTCTGGTGGAAATCAAAATATGAGAAAAGAGAAGCCTCAGGCACACCTGCCTCTGTTTCCTCCAGTATCTCATCCTAACACAGAAGTAAAGCTTACATGTATTCTTTACTGACACATCAATACATACGGGTGAGAAACCAGCTCAGCTGAGTAGCTGAAACATACTCAGGGTTTTCCCCTCCAAAACATTTATGTAAGTCACTCACAAATAGTGCAGTCTGCCCCTACAGCCCTTAGCCTCAAACTCATGAACCATTTTCATCACTGCAGAACGATTACAATAACAAATATCCCATTGCATACAAAGTTGGATTTTGACTGACTGTCAAAAAAATCCTACAACAATTTATCATCCAACCATTTATTACATGTAGTCTGCATCTCTGAGTTACATATTTTTAAGTGTTTCAGTCCAAAAGGGATTACCCACCTACAGGAACATTACATATAACATCTGCCTTACTATTTCATTTTCACATTAACCTCAAATCTTCTGGGATTCAAGAGTGATACAGTTCTACATAAACTGAGAAGACTCTTCTCCTCCAGAGAAGACTTAACATCTGGTTCAATTATAGAGACTATGATAAGCACAAAAAATAGCGCAATTACCAAAAACTCACTCACAGACTATCAGATCCCTTAGAGAGGAAAAAAAAGGCTTCTCTACTTTGACATTTGAAAGCTTGAACTAAGAAACAAGTGCCTTCATTGAATAATCCATTTATTTTTAATTTCACTCTGTGGAGGCAGACAATTAGAGGGGATTCAGGCAAGGGAAGAGGATATACCAATGAAAATGGACCTGTTTTTCTTTAAAAAAAAAAGATATACAGAAATTAAAGATTTATTGTGAGCCTGAAGATTTGCTCACTGCCTCTAGAGACATTTTACTAAACACCAATATATAACTGAATATTACACTAACAAAACATCATATGATCAGCATAACCACTTCCAATTGTTTAATGAATTTTTGGAAATAATCTTATTAGACATAAGCACTTGTTCACACTCAGGAAAAGATACACATGGGAAATAAAGGCAGTGAAGAAGTACTTAGACACCTTTGGGGATATTTCAGGAGAAGCATAAAAATAACCACTCTTTGATTCCTCTTTGTTCTTGGAATAAAAGCTTCCATGTAATGTTTGTAAACAGTGTTGTGTAAAACACGTAATTCACTACCTTTTTGTATCTTTCTAACACAGATCATTCTCAGGACTCTAAGCTCGTACCAACTACTCTGATCAACAAAGACAATAAAGAATCAGAACTCATGGAGCAATTAAATTCATTCCTCCATCACAATAAAATTAAGGATAATTTTTTTAAGAATGGTGTCACTGGGTATAGTATAACACCATATGTTCATTATAAATCAGCTGCAAAATCACAGTATGTTCATTTACCAAATTTCTGTTCTGGTATAATCAGAAGTATATGAAGACAGACATTTTCATGAAGCTTCGTCCCCAGTAGTTGGAAGAGTCATAAAAACATTTTATTTTGAAAGATTTCTCCTTTTTCCAATTAGGGTGCATTTTAGCACAAGACCATCAAAGTGAAATCTTAGCACGATGGCAGCTAAATCTGAAGTCAAGTGCTCAAGCAAAATCCTTTCCAACACAGTGACTGGGTGAGGATATTAAAAAGTAAAACCAAAATATTATTTCTCCTAATGATACGCTTGATGTAAGGCAGCCTGATCTATGGAAAAGGTATAAAACCCAAGCATCATACTATCTCATCCCTACATCTTTATGCTTAAGCTCTGAACACTGCCTGTGGGCTCTTCTTTCCTGTATCTTTTCACTGTTAGACTGAAAAACAAAAAAGGCCCCATATCTGAACTGAGACCTGTGTATAAATACCTCGCACAGGGAACAGGTACAATACAGCCCTTCAGTGCCGGTCAAGCTCCCATCACCATAAAATGAAAGTGTTACATGTAGCAATTTGGATCCACCGTAAATATTCCCTAAAGATAGGAGGAGCAGGCATTGCATGGCCTAAAAATATCAGCTGATAGTTTTGAAGCTCCAGGATACATTCCCTGTCCAGATCCTTCTTGGAATTCTGTCCCTCCAGGTGGGGAGCAGTGGCTGCAGGGCATGCAGTGGCAGGCTTTGGGGTGCGCAGCAGCTGCCCTGCACAAGGGGGAACCCCCATCTCGATGCCATCCACAGACTGTTCCCATCGGTCCTGCACCCCTGCTGGGCAGCCACTGCCTGCCAAAATTGCTGCCCATCAGAAAGGCACTGATGATGAAGCCAAGATCGGCCAGTAAAATGTAGAGAACTACTATTTACTATCAAGAGAAGGTGGCAAAGGCTCTAAGTCTAGAATATTTCAAAAAGAATGAAAAAAATCAAAATACAATATAATTGCTGCCTTTTATTTTTACTCCATTTTTATGTACTTTTAAATCACTTTAAAAAATGTGAATCTGAATTGCTTTCCATACCCTTGGCTTGGAGGCTTTAGGACATGATGAATTTCTTCATATGCTCAGATTTCCTGCGCCACTTATTTGCTATGCCACAGCAAATATGTGTTCATTGCACTGACATTTACATTAGTAGAAATAATTAGCCCAGCACATCAAAAAAAGGGCATCACTTGATTTAGTCTGCGACATCTGAATGACTCAAGGTTATTTCATTTTCTAAACACTTACATCACACTTTTTGTGCTTGTAGATTCTAGGTTATCATGGACAACCCAGTAGCGTCATGCCATCAATTCCAAATCAAAGCTGTTAATAATGTTATTTAGAAAATGCCAAACTCCTCAAGCATTTCATTAGAGACTTTTATAGACAGGTATAAAAAGCTGTGATTGCTGCACTATGGTTATATATTTCAGGTCACAAAACTGCAGCAAAAAAGATTAAGTTAAAACATAAGCACAGAACTCCAGAGGAGTTTGTACTCCATATCTTTTGAATGTGAAACATCATGAATTGCCAAAGGTGACCTACAAAGTCTGGCAGTGAACCCTGGCTTTCCAAATGACACAATTTGAACTGACTGTGGGACAGGAGGTAGAGTCTAGACTTAGGGAATAACATAGAAAAAATACAATAATACTAATTTAAAAAAATATTCCTCAGATCACGCAACTCCCATCTCTTTCTATATGCTAACCTAAGCTGCTGATATTTGCTCAATAACTAAAACACCTAAACCCATCTTTTCTTGTTTTATTTTCACTCATCTCATTTCCAATTCAAGAAAAAGAAACCAAGCTCAGGTAACATGAGTGTCTATGACGGACCTAAATGAGCACATGCTGACCATGCTGACCACGTACTGCTTCTCCAGGTCATCTTTTCCAGATGAAGACTATTTCAAACAGCACAACAGGGTCAGCTTGCAGAAAAGCCTGCATCCATATGGGACTATTCATTTTTAGGAAATTCAAAAATCATACTTGAAATTGTGTTAATGCTGCAATTTTTTAAAATCCACCTTTTTCAGAAATTATTTTTAACATCAAAAGACCTTGAAAGGGTTTGAAAAGACTCAGCAGGATTTTTGCCAGTATTGGTTGGTTTTGAACCACAAAAGATCTGTAAGACCATTCTGATGAACAATATAAACAGCAGCTTTGAGTGACTCCTGGAAGAGTTTATGATATGCTAGGTTTCTGGGGTATTTATCTATATGCCACATGGATACAGAAAATTTTAAGTATTTTTTTAGATAAACAGCCTTCTTCTCTTTAAAAAAACAAAAACAAAACCAAAAACCAATGCAACATCAAATCACAAAAAAAATCAAAACAGAACCCTATGTTCATGGAAAGAACCACATTGTTAGTAATTCTGTGATTTCTAAAAGGCTGAATAATAGATATGATAGTGCTTTTTCTTAATAGCCTTCATTTACATATTTTTCCTGAAGTTTAGAATAATGTCTTTAGATTTTTACTATGCTAAGTGTCATGCTGTTCTGCATTGGCTACAGAACTAACTTAACACAAAAAGTGCTTTTACAGGATGTCAGGTGTTTTAAGCAGGAATACATTTCTTGCTTAATCTGTATAGTAGAGATTAAAAATCTTACTTCCTTATGATAACTTCTGATGTAATTTGCCTTTGCATTTCCTTTATAAGAAGAGCATTCTCTCTTAGGAAACAGATTTTATAAACAGTAAAGAATGTTCACTACAGTTAGGTTACCCCTAATGAGTAAAATTCAACTTATGTGTTTCTTCATGAGGTAACAAGCATAATTTCAGAAGCATTTTCTATTTTTTTTTTCTCTTCTGGTGCACCTCCTATAAAAATACAAGTTGCATCATACCTGGAACATAGTTCAAATCTCTGTGGTACAACTGATCACAGCTTTGTAGTGAACCTGAAACCACTGATCCAGCAGACACAGTAATACCAGAAAAAAGATATCTACCAATTATTGTTGCTGATGAATATTTTCAGTAGAAATGGCTATTTTTTTTTTGTTTTTTCACATTCTGTTATGGGAGAAGCATTGTAAGAGAAAGGTCAGATGCATTAACTAACTTCAGCCAAATTTGCTACCTGAAATGTTTTATCACAACTTAAAAATTTGTTAGAAAAAATAATTTTCTATAGCAATGAGTATATTCTTTATTTTTGACTACAATATAAGGTAGAACTTAATTTGACACCTCGAAATATATGTAGAAGCTAATAGTATTCTAGGAGTAATTTTTGTAATGTTCAAAAAGAAATTACTAGATTTTTAAACAAGCGTTTAAATGAGATTTAATTTATAATCTCTGCAGTTACATCACTGTACAATGAAACAACTCGGTGTACAGGTGAAATACAATGACTTTTTATTTTATGTAGCTGTCTCTACATTTTAGAAATAGTAGAGGGGAAAATACGTATTTGTTCGAATAGTATTTTTAAAGTTTCTTGCTGACCTATGCCACAACAAAATTCATGTTCCATAGGCACGTATTTGCAGAATATTCAATTGCCATTAATAACTGATTTTGTAGTTTGCAGTTTATGTTACACTGGATTTACGAAAAAAACCCCAATGTTTAGTTAACTAAAGTAATGAACCCATGTTGGAAAAGAATTATCATCTTGCACTTTAAGGAAGACCTTAAACTAATCTGCCCAAATGAGAGAAAACACTCTTATCAGCAGGCTTCTGATGCTGCAGCATATGCATTATTACTCGATCACTCAGAATTCTTTTCGTATGTGGGCACTGGATAGTAATTTCCATTGTCTAAGAGATTTTCAAACAGAGTCCACAGGCTGCTGCAGAAAACAAGCCAATTAAACGTGACTGACAGCTTTACATTCTTGCTCAGTCATCTTAACACGAAGCTGATAAGGAGACCTCTTGCAAGGTCTTTGGAAGCATGACAATTTCTGTGCTTTGCATGAATTCAATACAGACTTACTGAGACCAAAGACTGTCTTCCTAGTGCTTCCAGCAGAATGAAGTTTGCACCTAAAGGAACTAAAATTCTTTGTGGTTGTACATGTTCACAGATGATCACAGAAGCCTGAGACTTGTCTGCTTAAAACAGTTCCTAAGTTTTGAGCTAAAGACATTGTTTCACTTCCCTATGTAGTCAGACTGCATGTATACCACAGGTTTTTTTCCAGTCTGCACCATACCTCTTTTTACTACTATTAACAGTTTCTAGCTTTTTGGGATTTTAATTTTATTTTTTGTTTAAGTTTAATCACGCTTTCTCAATCTGACTTAGCTCCATAATTGTTTCATACTCAGTACCTCAATCATTACTCTTCCTGTAAGTTTTTAAGTCAAGCTATTCCCACACTTATTCCTTTTTTATAGGTAACTCTCTAAAAATTAAGTTAATTGAGGAGATTTTACAAAATAGCATTGTTTAATATACTCCTTTCATGTGAGAAAAAGTTTTGCACTCTTACTTTCCAGCTATGGAACAACAACAAAATGACACAAGAAAATAATATATTAAACCAGATTAGATTTGGCTCACCTGTAAATTAATAACACCAAAATAAATCTACTACAACAGAAAATTCAAAGGATTTTTTGTGTGAAGTTCAACAATCAGTTGCAGAATCATAAAAGTGCATCTGGAAGTTCTTTTGAGGTATAATCTTACCCCACACCTCAAATCTGGACTGGGCATGCCTGAATCACATCTGTCCTTGCTGATTTTCCATAGCAGAGATTGCATAGGCACTCAAGGCAATTTCCTTTAATACTTCATTATTCTTGCAATTAGGAAATCTCCCCTTTCATCTAACCTGCGTTACTTGCCATAATTTAAGCCTTTCATTTCTTTGTTCTTTTCACCAGGGACAGGAATAACATATTTCCTTTCTAGCAGCTCCGTTTGCATGTACATGAAAATTATTTTCTCTCCTAGATTAAATGTTCTTATTTTTTCAACTTCTTCTTAGTTCTTGTTGCTGACCCTGAAATACATGAAACTTTGAGAAGAGCATTACTTTGTTAGTAATTGGATAAGGCTAAGAATAGCAAGTATAAAATGCTTATTAAAAACCCCACACAAACCAACAAGAAACATGATTACTAAATGGACAAAGAACTAAGACAAGTACCAGGAGGCTACATTTCCTAAAAAATAAGCAAGATTAAGTTATTTACTGTAACATTCTTTTCCCTGACTGAGAATAAAATAGCCTTGCATACCCACACTGTGCTTCATGAATACTTCATGCTTCCAATCCAACCTAACACTATTTTATAAAGCAGCAGTGAATTCTCTCAATTAAGTTGGACAAATGACTGAAATTTTTATAAATAATAAAAATAGTTAAGATTAAATTATGTTATAAACCTAAAAGGACACTGAAGTTCAACAGGACTCATATACTTAAAATTACCAAACTACTAGCAATTTTGATCAAACACATCTCGCACTTCTGGTTGTGCCTGAATCAATGCTGAGTTTTCCCTCAGCAGTGAGAGCATACTTAAAGAATTCACATATGCAAAGAAATCCACTCCCATGTGGGAAAATAAAAACAAGAGTGGAAGGACAGAAGACCTATGAGAGGTTCAAATTCAAACAATGACCTTTTTTTTTCCTCTGAACCAAAAATTTTGATATTGGACAAACTGATGATCTCCTGTGTCTAATGCAATTTAAGATGACCTTTCCATTTTATGCCAATAGTTTTCAATTAAAAAACCAATCACAGTATATTTCACTAAAAGGAGTCCTCTGATTAGTTAAATCTAATTTTATCAACAGTCAGAATGTGAAAAGCATATTAAAGTAAGGTGAACAGCTTTGATTGATATACTGAGTTTTAATTTCTAATTCCTCATCTCCCATTCTTTTGGTAGGAAATGGTTACACATCCTTGAGCAGGGTAAGCTACTGTAACTCAAATGTAGCTTCAAAGATTTGACCTTCAATTTTTCTCACACTTTTTTTCCCCCTGTAATATATAGACACCAAATTGATAGGTCTGGAGATATGAGCAAAGTTTTAAAATGTAAAATACTTAAAAAAAAAAAGTCAAAACAACAAATGAAGGTGAGTATTAAATTTAATTATCATAGCTCTTTTGGAAAAATAAGTTATATACACCTTTGCTACGGACTATTTTTATGGATTTTGAAAAAGTCTTCCTTAAAATGCAAAATAATTCTTTTCCATTGTGAGTTCACTTCCTGAGTTAATTGAGATGTCCAGTTTTCTAAGAATTAGGAACTATCCCATGTCCAAAGCTAGCTATTTAAATCTGTGTTTACATAAATTAATATAGTCATCCTAATTTTTATCAGTATGCACAACTCCTACAGATGTTACCTTTGAAGTTTGAGAATGCAAATGTTAGTTACTATATCTAAACATCTTGTACTTCAGACATCTTGTGGTATCACACCAAGGAATTCATGCAGTCTGTGCTCAAGAGCCATTAAATGCTGCAGAAGCCATGGCAGACAGAGCAATGTTAGCACACTCTCTTCCTTGAGAACAGGTGCAGCAAGGTGTGACAGACCCTTTCAATGACCCTCTCCCTGTCTGAGGGCCAGTTTCCAGCAAACTCCAGGTAGCAGAGCCTCCTGCAGCCTCCTGCTGGGTCACAGCCGTGGTACCAGTTAACCCTGGCCCCGTGGATGCTTTCATCCCAGCAGGCTCACGTCTGCCTGCAGGCTGGCTTTCACCAGGCCTGGCTGAGAGCTTAGGAGAGGCTCCCTTCTTGTCTTTGCAAAGTCTCTATGCATAAACATAAAACACTTTTATTCCCTTCACACTACCTTGGCTGAACTCAGTGTCCTTATGTTCCCCAGCTGAGCTGATATCCAGCTATGCTCCAGTGGCTCTAAGGCAAACTCCAGGGCCCCCTAAAAGACCAATTCTCTTTACAAGCAGGGCCATTATTACCATGTAGACACAGAGGAAAAATTATATTATGACAGCTACCACCATGAAGTACCTTTTCTTTAAAAACTGACTTTTTACTGATGACTGTTACAATTACAGGGATTAATATTATTAGTCCCCCTTTTCTCTTAGTTGGATATTTCAATACTCAAAAAAATCTGAACTTTAAAATTTCTCAGATCTTGGGAGGAGTCAAACAGGAAACACATTAAATCATCAGTTTAATAAGATTAGAATCCATGAAGACATTAAATTTCACTTTTCATCTATGAATATTAAACATTAATGAGGTTTCAGGTACAGAGATATTAAAGTGAAACATCAGAGAGCCATGACTTAGCTCGGATATAGAGAAAGAAAGTTCACAAGGGAAGCTAATGAAGGTCAAAACCACAGAACTACCATAAACCAGAACATACAGAACAGAAGAAAAAGAGTAGTTTAAGCAAACCTGATTTTAAAGGGGCTACAAAGAACTGTATACACATTTTCAAAAGCAGAATTTTCATGTAAAACACAAAGAAATGGGAAGTAATTAAATGCATAGCACTATTCATGTATAATATTCAAACTGAGAGATGACAAATATTTCTTGAGTGACTTGAGAACAACTTGTGGAAGAAGATGACTAACCTTAAACTGAAGAATTCATAAGCACAAACAAAATCAGAGTAATATCTGCATCCAGATCTCCCTTGTTCCTCCCATGACCCCTGTTCTGGGGACATCAATGTCTATAGATATAAATACAATAATCCAAAAACCCAGACACACAGGGATTACACAGAAAGGTTAAGTAATATGCCATGATTGCATGACAGCATACACAAAATACATGGAAAGAAATATCTAAGAATAAACAGGAAAGCAAAAGATCATAGGTCAACCAAGTGACAGCTTATTTTCAATATATTTATAATTCATCTTTCTTTCTCTATCATTTATTCATACACACAACCCCTCTCTACAGGTATAAAAGCAGATATTCCTTTCCTCCACCCTGAATATAAAAATTTCTAGTTAACAAAATAAAAACAACCTGGGAAATATTTAGAGGCATTTTATAGCACATTTGGCAGAAATATAGTGAGGCAAAGTTCAACACTAGATATTTCATAGACAAAAACCAACCAACCAACCAACCAACCAAACCTGAAACTCACAGATCTCCTTAACTTTATACAGCAACTATTACAGTTTCCAAGTAGCATTCACGGATACAATTTTGTAAAATCAGTTACAAGTATATGATGCCTAGCACAGCTCATTCTGAAGGCTATCAATAGTATCAATTTAACAGAAATTTTTCCCTTCTAAATGTTCTATTATCAGTCTGATAGAAATCTTTTCTATTATCACTCTGATATACAGTGTCTTGGCACACATACCATACAATAAAACATGAACAGCTCAATAGTAATTTGTAAAATATCTCAGAGTTATATTTAGAGATAGATATATAGCAAGGTATTTTTATTATGTTACAGCATCTATCACTGTATTTACAGTAACAAATATATGTACCTTTAAAAGATAGGTATCAGTATCTGTACCTTTGGATTGTAGAAAAAGCCATTTGAAGAAGCCCATCACTTACGTAAAATTGATGACCATGAACCCTAGACAAAACAAAGCTCTGACAGAATTTTTCTCCAAGTTATTTTCTGAGCAGCAAAATCTGAGCCCCCAGGAACACTTGTGCACAGTCATGTGCCTCCCTGAGTTTAGACTGGTGAAGCCTGTTAAACCTCTTATTGCAGATGAATTATCAAACCCAGTCAAGGTGAAGGAGAGGGAATAAACTGAAATTGTGCTCTTAACTCTGCTCAGCATGAGCCATGTTAACAGAAGGAAAACAAAAGGATTTAGTTCTGTTACTAAATTAAACACCATCACCCCTGCATTCATACTAACACAAATCTACTGAACAGAAGATTTCTTTTGAAACAGAATTTCACAGTGCAAGCAAATCTTATTAAGCTTTTACCATGATAAAACTGTCAGAAGTATTATCAACAACAGTTCCAATTGAAGTTTTATTGTAGATACTTCTCTAGGACAGTGTCTAACATCCCTAGTTAAGAATCATAAGCCTACAGTGCTCAGCAGCAAAATCTAGTTTTTGCTCAGATGTGTCTGCAATTAAAGCAAACGAGGAGAGAAATATAAGCAATGAGACAATATTATTCAGCATGGAAAACTACGTTTTCAGTGCACTATGAACCTAACTAGTGTTAAATTCAAGAATCCGTCATCACAAGAAAGGATTTCCTTTTTAATTTAGGAGTAGTTACATTATTTCATAGAACTGTGCTTTCTGCTCCTCTGAGGCAACACAAAAGGAAGACCAGGGTTTAGACTGAGATCCATCAACTAATGAGAATTGGTATTTGAAGATATAATAAAAGAGCTGAGGTAATCTCCAAACAGCTTGGGTATTAAAATCAAGAAGAAAATGTTTAATGTTTTATATTAGGGACAACAATGAGACATAGTCAAGCCAGTAGTCTTCTCCATGTTCTTTGTCAGTTCTAAGGAGAAATAGACAACAGGGATTGGGATGCTAATTCTTGAACAAATACTCAGCTCAATGGATCAATAGAAGAGGTTGTATGTCCCTGCAAATAAAGGGAGAAAACCTTAAGTTTTTGATTTGTCTCCAAACAAGATATCATGCACTATCCTTAAATCAGAAATAACTCTTTAGCTTCCTGATTTTTCTTGTAATTGGTCTGGAAATCTTTCAAGACACAATTTTCTTAACACAAATCATTAAGCATGCTTCTTGGATTTATACAGTCAACCATGGATTCCAGTCTCCCCAGTACCTCTTAATCTCACTCAAATGGACATGGTCTTGATGACAAAGGTGATGACACCAAACTACGCTGACAGAAAAGGCACCATGTCATTCTGCCCTTCCTGGAGAATATGCACATGCTACAACCCTTTGTCAGGTCTGTATTTCACTGATTGCCTGTATCAAGCCCATACTGCATGTGCAAACCCAACAGAAAGTGCATCACTTGAGCACTGCAACATCTTCCCTGTGATAAGGAGTAGTCCTCCATCCATTCCTTTTTGGAATGTAAACATGCACCCATCCTGTGCCCACAGTTTCATTTGCAGGAAACTGCTTTGTATTCACTACCATTCATTAGTGATTAAGGCAGTACTTAATCTATGCTCAGGTATTCATCTGTCAGATGGTCTCTGTTTAGTACCACACATAATTAACTTAAGAACAGTTTCTTTTAATGTTTCTGCCACCCAATTCCAGTTCAACACACAATTCTCACTAAGAGTGAGAACAGTTCTCCTAAGCTGACCTGAAGAGGAATTAAGAGATTTAGGAGAAGCTACAACCTAGTCCTCCTCATAGCACAGGGGGCAAAATGCCCGGCAGGTATTACAAAAAGTTTATTCTGAGATGAAAAATAATCTCTATCTAATAACAGTCTCTGCAGCAAGTACAACTTAAGGAATTCCTTCAATAAGAAATTCAAATAAAACAATTCATTCAACTCAAGACTAATTCAATTTCTGCAGCAACTGTCTATAACTTGTTTTTCATCCAATTATGTTTTCTACATCTCTTTAAAGGATGGGATCATCCTTTGATCGATCACCAGGTTCCCGTAGCTAATGCACATGTGGAATGGGAAAACTAACTGCAGAAACACCTTTTGGAAAAATTTGATCTGAATTTTTATTTACACATAGCTTTTATCTTTTTCAATGAATTTATACTATTTGAAAAACTGTGCTTTTCAAAACAGAAATCAGACAATCATAATGTGATTGTTACGAGTGCTATATTGAAATATTTTTCATAAACACTATATCTTAGTTACTATAGTGGAAATAATCACATTACAGTCATCTTTAAACGATTCACAGTTGTTAGAATGAATTGATGTATTAGGAAACTGCACTATGTAAGGTACTTTTAATACTGAATAATTTTGTCATACTGCCCCATCTTCCCCTGTACGGTCTTGGTTAGGGAGACCGAGACCTTACCCAAGCGACCACCATGGCCAAACCAGGCCCATCCACCGGCCTGGGGCCAGACCCCAACCCACAGGCAGCCTGCTCATCCTTGTGTTCCTGCCTGGCCATCCAGGCTGCATCTCAGCCTGGCTCTCCTCTATCCTGACCCTCACTCCTGTGTGCAGATGATCTGCTTGGCCGGGCCCCCAGGACCCTGGAGAGTGCCCTGAGCCCACAGCTGGGCACTTGCTGCTCCTGACCATTTCTACATCAACAGTATCGCTCACCTTCCCAAGTTCAAGAGGCCTGAGAGTACCTTTAAAAATACGTCACTCACCAGAAAGCTGGAGGTACATTATCCACAGAAATATACAACCCAAAGTGGGCTGTTATATAACAGTAATTAATATGTAGCACAGCAATGACTGAATTAATGAATTGTTACGTGACGTGAAGTAAAGTCAGCTAAAAGGTTAACAGCTGCAGCCACCCAACCACCACCACAGGATCACCTTGGTGACTGGAAGCTAAGGAAGGTCACAAGTTCCCCCCAGAAATCTGTTCTCGAGGCCCAGGAGCCATCCATCCACACGGGGCTCTGTGGGATAAGCCCAGCACGCAGCAGGGCCCAGAGCAGACCATCTGCTCGAGTGGCTTGTCCAGTCTTACCTCAGGAATGAACTAGCTAAGCCTGGCCTCAACTAACACAGGGAACAACAGATGGAGGTCAATTTTCTGTGGCTTGTGAAGCACCTGAGTTTATGGTGACCCAGAGGCTTCTTCAAAGCACCTCTGGTGAAACCACATAGATAGCTGACTTCCAGACCCAAAATGAGTTAATTCACAAGAGAAACACCACACTGCTCAGGCCACAATGCACTCAATTAAATTAACGTACCTGAAAAGAAATGCCATAAACAGTCTTTCTTTGAGGCTACACTCAAGCAGTGTTATGTATTAAAAACCAAAAGAAAGACCAGACGTCACAGAATAAGCTTGCCATAACACATCTTAATCATAAAAAGGGGGGGGAAAGGTAAAAAAAACCAAAAACAATAAGGGAAGGGAAAATCATGAAGAAAAATCATTTGTGCCACATATAAGTCTGAAAATCAGTACTGAAAAAAAACCTGCCATCTATCAGAAAGGTCCAGATAACAGAGATATTAATAAATGAGGCACTACATGAAAGTAGTGATAAATGATGCAATTTGTTGCTTTAAAAGGGTAATAGTCTGACAGAGTGGATTGCAGATAATGAAAGGTGATAGGCTATACCTGCAGCTACACTTTTTACAATGCTTGGTAGTACTTTTGGGCAAAGGAACATGGCCTTTTATAACAGAGAACCATTAGAATAATCCCTGTCATGCTTTTGTCCCTTACCAGCTAGCCCACATACATTTCTGCAGCAATTATATTTTAATTATCAATTCATATCCAGTGTTTTCCATCCAGATGTCTTCTTTTGGAAACCAGGAGCTGCACAATTAGGATGCTAGCCACTCTGTGACAGTTGGTCACGATTCATGGAAATGTCAATAATTTGGGGTATTACATGCAATAAAAGCAGTGCTTGGATAAAGTGTTAATGCAAACCAGTCAAATATCAGCTGTCAAATTGCATAATTCAATTTCTCTGTTCCAAAATTTACGTTAGAAAGAAACTTAAATAGAAAAATGTAAAATTCTTTTATATCTGCAAAATAGAGTGGACTGACTTAATGAAAAAATTCTAAATACATTACCTGTAACTCTCCTAAATTTAATTTTGAGTCTCAAAATCAAGCCCCCAGAATGCCTGCTGAAGAGTCTAGGGGTGTTATTGTAGTGTACAGCAGAGCACTGAGCAGCACACAAACAAATTTTCATTGCTGCAGTTAGTTCACAAGGTTTGAATCATCAACTGGTATATTTCAATTCTAGTACAGTAAATACACATAAGAGACACAGTAATATTATCTAAAATGGTAAAAAAATTAAATCTATACAACAGTCTTTGCAGACATTGGAATAAAGCCTGAATTGTCTATCACTTGTACATAACTACATAGCTTGGATGGTTATTTACTGAAAGTAGAGAGAATTTAATTAAAGTGCCAAAGGTGTTTCCTATATCTTCCTCTTAATTGCTATACCCAATACCAACACTACAAATATGACAACGCTTCAATTACAAATACTGAAGTACTAAAGCTACTATACAGTCAAAAATGTATGCAGACAGAATAAAAGCTTCATGGTCTCTACCAGATTCTAAATACCATCCTACTGTTTTCTGCTTAGTTCTCACAGCTTAGTGTAATAGACACGTCTGTACACATCTGTATCAAAGTTGTGACCTTAATTTGATATTACAGTTGCCTTTGGAAAATTGTGACCTATGTTTCAAGAACATATAACCCGTGAGTAGCTGCCACAGGTAAGGTGTTGACAGGTTATTGGAATGCATGTCACCTTTTTGGATAGCTTACACAAGTGTCAACAGTGGTGAATGTCATCTCAACATAAGGACTTGACCCTTAAAAGAAGGTTCTGCTAAAGAGCATTCCTGAAGTGATGCTGAGTAGTGCATGTCGTAAGAATCAAGAAAAATTTATTAAATAAAGGTTTTTTTCTTGCTTAACCACCATTAGCAAAGAGGATCTGTACATGCAAGAAAAGACATGCCTTTGAGAGCATCTGGTCTACGGAAATGAGGACAGAGGACAGACAAAAGACCTTACTATGTGTTCTCACTTCTTGTGATGATCTAAAACTTTCCTATGCCCTGAGACCCTGATCTTTTATTGCAAAGCCCATGTTCCTTACTTTATTTTGTAGAAAAATAAAGCCATCTGCTCTAAAAAAAAAAGTGGAAGTTTATTCCACTGAAAAAGTAAATGCATTTTTTTCTACAAAAGAAAATATATTTTTGTTAATGTTTTTTATTTAATATAATACTTAAGCCAAACTCAGAAGATGTTGATGTTTATCTTAGAACAACTTCATAGTTGCTATAAGAAAGCCTAAGTCTTCTCTTGACAACAGTAGTACTGGAAAACAGGTTCTGATGACTCATATACTCATGAAAGTTTTTTCATGTTTCCTTTGTGGCTCCTTCAAATAGCAAATTTCAATCAAGTTTCAAAGCAAAACTCTCATAAAAACTTGAACTATACCCAAGGGACGACTGTTACATATGTGATACCATCCACATCCTTTAGTTATGCATTTGTTCCTATGACTTTTGACTCTATCCTTGTTCAGCAAGCTGAAAAGGACTCTTTTGATCACAAATCTTTCTTGAAACTAATTACTGGTTGGTGAATACTGTGCTTTCTGAGACTGCAAATATCTTTAAAGTCAAATTGCAAGGGATGGATTTTTTATTTTCAGAACAGTTGTAGACTTTGTTTTTCCAGAGCAGATACATAATTAAAAAGCAAAACTAAGGAAAATTATGACCACAATTACAGGTATAGGACTTAGGGAGATATTATGAAATTTCAAAAATATCTAGAAAGAGAAATTTTTACAGGCCAGAATGAAGCCTGATTAAGAGCACTCAGAACTCCATTTCTTATTTGCTGAGTATCTAATAAACTCACATAACAGTGCTTGCCATCTTACACTGCAGAAAAGTACCCTACTCAAGGAACATGACTAATCCAGAGTATGGAGCCCACAGCACAAGAAAGTAGAGCCACTGACTCCATCTGTTTCCTAGAGCAGTACATTTTCTTTGCACAGATGGGATGAGTGGGACTAAGGAAAAAGGGTTGAATTTCCAGCTGAACTCATGGAAACAGATTCATTTTAAAAGAAGAGGATGTTTTCTACTGACACCATACATCATGCATTGATGTCACATATTGAAAAATAATGGGCAAAGAGTCCTCTCTGCCCAATCCAAATACTCAGCTTGAACTGTAAGGGATTTTTTTAAGTATCTTTCTCAAAGTCCCTTTAAAATTGGCTCATACTGTAAGGTTTCTCTGCTGTGCTGACATTGTTTGCTGTCTGTTGTATCCATGAATGGGTTAAGCTTGATGCCTGAGTGCTATCAAATGCTGAGGGAACGTTTGGATGAGTGACAATGGGGCAGAGATAGTGGGAGACCCAAGCCAAGCATTTCAGAGTTTAAACATGCCAGTCAGATTGTTTCAAGGAAAGATGTTGGACCAGAGTCCTGAGACTACAAGAGTGGCCAGAAGCTCCGAGCAGAAAACAGCTAATTCTTTTCTCCTTAGGTTGAGGGTTTTGGAACAGTTCAGACCAACAGTCTTGTGATCACATGGTTGCAGGCCAGGCTTTAACATGTTTTAACTTGTTTTGAATGACAAATTTCAAACTGATATATATTATTGCTGCTTCCTTCACATAGCTTCTGGAGTTCTACTCAAAGTTTGATTTTTATCACTTTTCTCCTTCCTCAAGTCAGGTCAAGTTTCACTTATGAAAGTATGCTTCTTTCACTTAAAATTGGGCAACACTACCTCACATCATATTGCAGAATCCTCTCTTTCTGTTTGAATTAAATTAGAGTAACAAGAACTTATTTACAGTTACTTTTCAGATGTGCCAAGAAAGTGAGTAAGTAATAGAGTGGATTTGGAGCTTTTTAACAGGAGCCATGTAAATAGCTTAACTGCTAATACCACTTTGGGCTGTGACAATCATAATTACCAGATCTCAACCTCTCCACTTGCTCTTCCTCCAAATTGTCTTGAACACCCCTGAGTGTCTTACAGCAGCACAGGGCTCCTGTGCAGGTATTGGGACAGCTAAACTTGTTCTCTCACTTCCACAGGATCTGGTGAGACAAAGAGCAGAATTCAGAGAATGTGCACTGAAACATGACAGTTATAATCAAAAGCTTTATTTGACATGACCACTGTGTCTTTTTCTTAAAACATCTTTTTACTTCAGAAAAGTGTATTAATTATGTAACAGACATACATTACCCTAAGGTAACAAATTAGTTCAGATTGTTGCATAGATATATTATACATATGTATAATATACCTATGTAAGATATATATATATTGTATATATAATATTTTCCAGGTTATGTCTGACCTTTGTGGTGAATTACTTTATTATAGAGTATCACATTGCATCTTGGTTGATTTTATTAAAGGGGTGCATATTTAACTCTAAACAACAAAAATCTACACATACTCAGTGCTTACGAAACTAAAAAATACACATTGCAGTTCTGCAAGAATAGATGATGAACCACTGCATTTTGAAACTGAAGCAGGGCAGCTTACTTGCATTACTAAAAATCTTATACATTGTGACAAGTATATGACCTTCCAAAGATCATAGGATGTTTTGGGTTGGAAAGCATTTAACCACCATCTCATTCCAACTCCCCCGCCACGGACAGGGACACCTTCCATTAGACCAGGTTGTTCAAAGTCCCATCCAACCTGGCCTTGAACACTTCCAGGGATGAGGCAACCACAACTTCTCTGGGCAATCTGTTCCAGTGCCTCACCACCCTCACAAGAAGGAATCTCTTCCTGAAACGTTATCTAAACCTACCCTCTGTCACTGTAAAGTCATTACACCTTCCTGTCATTACAAGCCCTTGCAAAAAGTCTTGGAGTGGAAAGATAATAAAATATGAATACAGCTGATGCAAAGAATGTCTATTTCTAGAATAGCAAGCAATTGTAAATCTACTCTTCAGGTATAATATACATGTTAATTGCACTACCGGTTTCCATACACATCCATACTGGATTTCTGTGTATGTGCTTTTGTGTAAACAGACAGGCTAAGAAACATATTCCTTCACTGTGCCAGATTTTTAATTTTAATTTGATATAGTGTCAACAAGACACAGTAAACTATTTTTGCCAATGTGGTAAAATCCCACAGCAGAATGCAGCTCACAGGACATGCTCAGGTCTCAGGACTGACAGCTGCCAGGCTCTCAGCCACACCAGGACCCAGCAGCTGATTGTGCGACAGAAAGTGAAGGGATACCTTCAGCAATTCCCTACCTGCTCACAAGCATTAGTAACTCCTGTAATACAGTGATAAGAGTAGTGAGCAGATCGGGTTCCAGAGTGGAGTCCAAATGTAGTGGATGCTCCAGAAATCAAAGTGGAAATAAAAGGCAGAAAATGAAAAAAAAAAAAAAGAAAAAAAGGATATACCCTACACAAGAGCAAACTTATGGAAATATTATTTCCAATTGAAATTTTTCTGTCATTGACCTAGAAACTGTTATTCCTACTCCTGCCATCATCCTTAGGAATATTTCAACCAATGTGTGAAAATACATGACTATGCATGCAGATATGGTGATCATTTTTTCCTTCATTCAGTGCCCAAAATAACACAAAAGAAATTCCAGATTGCTTGAAATGGAAAAAAAAAGAAAAAAAAAATGTAACACAAAACACTTTGAGGTCAGCAGTGTAAAAATGAACCATTTTAACCTTTCAAAACCAATTTTGTTCAGCTCTGTTCTGATGCTGTACCTCACATTGCTTACATTGCAATCTGAAACATAAAATTGAAATATATTTAATCAAGGGGACTCTAGACTTGAAATAGTAATTCAAAATGTCTTAATTTAATTCATATGATCCCCAGATAAGATCCAGATGTCACGATCCTATCTGTGGTTGACTAAATTCCCATGGGCTTATACCTAAGAAGATAAATAAATAACAAGACAAATACATGATGTCTGGCTGATAGAATTTGACCTGTCTGAAACAAACTGTAGTGTATTTTAAACTGAAAATTTACCAGCTTCTTATATCATAATATGATATTATTATCTGTATGTCCATTAATGGAAATAATATGCACTAGCAGTTGTAACAAGAACCATAGACACAGCAAACACAAATAAGTGAGTCATTAGTGTCAGGGCAGTAATTTTTCTTTTTTTATAGTGTCTGAAGAATTATAGGAGGAGATAAACTGCACTTGAGTTTTTTTGGTTTAGGTCTTTTGGTCATAATCATTGTACCAAAAACTCAGCGATGCTGAAGCATGTGATATAGAGTACATCCATAATCCTTAAAAAAAAATCCTGAAAGATAGAGAACTGAATAGGCTGCACAGCACACAGGTCAACCTTTCAATAATGAGTTCAGCTGCTTTAGTGGCTGTTGAGATAGATTAGACAAGCTTTTTCCACAGACCTAAAATCATCAATATCTACCACTTTCTTTATCAGAATTCTGCAGGTGCCTTATTTCCTTCTCTGAAAGCATTACTACACTCTCATGAGGAAATACTTCTAGTCTTAGCTGTCAAATTTCTGAATGACCTACCACATTCCATTTAATCTGATTGTATTTAATGAAAATAAAGAATGCCTTTCTGTAATTATTTTGGAAGCTCTGCATTTAGCAGTTCTGAGTCTTTTGCTTTAAAAATTGCATTTGTTTATCTCAAAGTGACTTTATAATCATCAAGATGTTTTTCACATTCCTATCTAAAAGCTTTATATTAAAATTCAGCCTAGTCTGAAATGTTACATTTGTTAGAATGAAAACAACGTGAACTGACAAATGCATCAAGACCTCCATATTGAGAAAGAATTCCCTATACTAATATTAGAAGTTCCTTATAGATTTTTTCACTAGATATCTTCCCTGATCTTTTCAGCCCTGTCCAAGATAGTGGATAAAACATTAGTTTAAATTCTAATACCTTCTTCCTACTAACATTAGCAGCAAGAAACAGCAACTAAACTGAGAAAAAAAAAGGAAAATAATTTTTAGGGATTATATGCTTAATAAAACCTAAGACAGTGATAGCATAAAGCTACTGAAAATGGGTATGGACTAGTTTTTCTGTGCACTGGTTTCAAATATTTCCTTAACTGTAAATCTTGTTGCTTCAGGGACTACTGGTCCTGTAACTTCCTGGTGCAAAGTAAGTTTCAAAGCGGTTACTGGTTTCAAAGTAAGGCTCAATTCTAAAAATTTCTTATGCTACAACATCAGCTTCTGACAACAAAATATACCTTTTGGATTATAATTAGAGCTGTAATTACTTACTGCAATAGTGATAATTATAACTTCCAAGAACACTACCTGCAAGGTCTTATGAGCAATAAAGTATTTATATTATGCTTTCTGCAGAAATAAAAAAAATACTTAAAATCAGTTATTAATGCCTTGATAAACAACTGAAAATTGGTATAAACAGTTCCTCACGATAGACAAGAAAATAGGATAACATCAGTATTAAAAATATTTTAACATTTATAGTGAAGTTGATACAACAGAATGCAAGAGCTGCCCTTGAAGCCTCCATTATTCTACCTACAACAGAAAGATAGGCTTCAAGAATGGGACTTCTGGGCACTATGGCAAGCCTAAAATAAAAAAAAAAAGTCAAACCCACAAAATATGACAGAAATTACTTTGCCAAAGACAGCCATTTACCTAAGTTCTAAAACCTTAATTTCCTATATCCAAAGAAGCAAAATCTTCACGGGAGTTTTCAAGATACCCTGTCTCAAGTTATGTATTTGATTTTTAAAAATTGAGCTATTTATGATCAAAACCCTCCCCGCAAATTATAGTACCCATCTTGTATCAGAAGCCTGACTGCTAGCAGCCATTCTCTGTCTGAGAATCTGTGACAGAGGAATCAAGAGCTTTCTACCCTTAACAGTTTGACTGTACAGGAGTAACATGTTCCCTACCAGCATGGCCATTAACTCTGAACACCTGTTTACTCAGGAATTGGTGATAGGGAACTGGGTAAATGTCAGCAGCAGAGCAGAGCAGCAACAAGAACATGTCCCATCTTCCTTTGTAAATGGTGTGTTTCTCTACAAAATGGAGTAAAAATGGACCACCAGGAGCAAACCAAGACCAATAAGGCCAGAAGACATTGTGAAAAGTGACCAAATGAAAAGACTGAAGTGTAGAGAGATAAACCTGCTGTTATGGTGAAGTCTGACATTCAGAAAATGGATTTTAAGGCTCTTGAAATACAACATCTGTAGACAACAGTCCAAAGCACCTCTAAAAAACAGAGCTTCAGCTTCTATTCAACATTCTTATTTCAATTAAAAAAAAGTAAAATTCACAAAAGTGTTTCTCAGTAGAATACTCAGTTGCTAAGTCTGTGCTCTGCTTTGCTTTATTAATATGGAACTTTAAAGAATGCAAGTAGTTCACAGCTGTGGACACAGATAAGAATACAGGTATTGGACAGTCTCCAGTGACAAAGTAATTTACTTGTGAAATGCACATAATGTCTATTACGTGGGACTCCACCAAAAGGCTATCTTGAAAGGCAGATCAGAAATACTTGTGATGAAAGCAGAAAAAAGAGACATGAGGCATTTGGTAGGTGAACTGTGTGCAACTATGCTCTGGTAAATGTTAAGAGCAGAAGTGGTCTTCATAATTTTGATACTCATTATAAGGTTTTATTCTAGTGTTCATTCTAAATTAGTAAGTTACATTATCTTGTCAAAGAAAAGGTAGATACTGCTGGATGAACACTTCCTTATAGGTGATTTTATCCTTCAGACTTATTTTTCGCTTTACACTATTTTCATATTTACAGCTTGGAAGCTATGATGCAGCTGCACTGAGATTGTGTATACATAAAAGTAATATAAAAAGGAGTTTTATCTCAGAGCTGCTTCTCTGTCTCCCACAGCCTGATTCCCTATAGCACAATCTGCATCTCTCAATAGTAATCTTGCTATTACTCATACTATTTCCACTACCACAAAAACCTGTCTTGCTTTTCATCCTCCCCTGCTTCTGACATTTATATGGAGAGGACTGTCTGTATGTGTGGGTTTATGTAAGTATGGGGTTTATGTCTAAAAGTATAGTAACTGCTTTATCTTAATTACATACTCTTAGTGATCACTGATACAGAGAATTTATTTTAAATTAAATAGCAAAGAAATGCCACCAAAATTATTTTCACAGGTTTTTTACTTAATAGAAAACTGTGAGTAGCCAGACACCCAGAATTACCTGAAGGTGGGTGAATTATTACTGCCACTTTTCAGTTAGTCTGTTCTTCAAATCCAATAGTAGAGTAATAATAAAATAATTAAAGCTATCTGGAATGGATTTCACTTCAATGACCTTTTTGTAGGCATTATTTTGCTGCATATGGCAACATAAATGACGCTTCCCTGGGGAAGATATTTCACACCAGCAATTCTCAGAGATTTCTGTAACCTAGTTAGGCAAAGAAGACACTTAACAAGTTTTTCTCAGGCACCTTTTAGCTCTTCATTCTGCATGGTACTGACTTTCTCTTTTCAAAGCTCAACAACTGCAATATTCTCACACATTGAGGACTTAAAAAGAAATGAACAAACTCTTGAAGAAAATTAAGAACAACACCTTTTTTCAGATTTACAATGACTGAATCACAAATATCATACAATATGAACCGCAACTTACATAAAAAAAAATTCTGAGTAGTTTGCCTTGAATAATCCTTACTTCATTCCTACACACTGTATTCAAAATCTGGATAATCACATAGCTGGATAATAGCAGTCAGGAGACAGACTATTAGACAGAAAAGTGGATTAATGCTTCTTGCTACGTTGTTATGTACTCAAACTGTTGTAATTCGCTTGAGCTCTGAGTATAGAGACTTACATGTTTTGGCAGGTATGTGTGATTCCCTCCTTCAATCCCCAAAACATTGAACATATAAGAGTTGCTGTATTTATTACATAAACATAAGCCTTCTTCAGTGAAGACTCTGAGGCAACCCACACAGAGAGAAGTGCTCTGGAGCTGAGGATCCCACCAAGGGAGGGAGGAGAGCTTTCTTAGCCAGCAAGACCTCGAAACTAGAACAGAGATAGCCCCGACCCCCTGTTCTTGAGCCAGCAGTGGGGAAGCTGTGCCCCAGAGGCAGCTCTGACCCAGCAGCATGTGCTGCCAGCAGGGACAATACCTACCCTCACCTGGAGATAAATCACCTTTGTGGAGTGTGAGTGACCAGGAGCAGGCAATTCACACATGCAGAATATGGATAACCTACCCACTCCAGAGCTCAGCTGGTGTCATTGCCCTCTGGGGAGGAGCTCTGGTATGGTATCCACTCAGTGGGAAGCCAAGTCATCTCTGCTTACCAGCCAGAGGTCCCAAAAACACATGTACCCATCCTAGTGTGAGGCTGCAGGGAGTGCTGACTTCCTTCACTGGGTTTTAGCAGGGAGAGCAGTTGTGTCAGTGACCAAGTGGATTGACCTGCTTACATGGTAGCAGAGCTATGGGATGAGTTAGAAAGGTTAAAGAGTACTAGAGAATACTAGAGAATAAGAAGGAGAGATAGACTACTTGGAACCAAGCCCTAGCCTACCTGAGACAGGAGCAGCCACTAGAAATAGTTCAGGATCAAGGGGAGCCTTTATCCATCCCTCAGCAAGGAAAAGGCAGCAGCTGATCCATGCTCACAGTGGCAAGTGCAATCCTTCACCCACCTCACTTCACACAGATGCCTATACACAATAATTATGAGGCTTTGCTTGTCATGGCTGAGTAGGGAACTGCTGGTCAAGCTGAAGGGAAAGGAGTAAACACTCAGGCAGACCTCACATGCACAGGAGACCTGGAAATAGTACAGAGAGGAAGTTTGGTTGTTTAGAGGTGAGGAAGGCCAAGGAGAAGCTGGAATTGAACCTGGCAAGGGACACAAAGAATAACAATAAGGGCTTCTACGGGTTGTTAGCCAGAAAAGGAAGGTCAAAGATGGCTTAACCCCTCAATAAACAAGGATGGTAAACTGGGAGCAGTGGATGATGAGAAGACTGAGGTAATGAACTTTTTTGCCTCAGTCTTCAATGGCAACCTCTCTTCCCACACTTCTTGAGAGGATGAACAGCAGGAAGGAGTCTGGGGGAGCAAAGTGCTTCCCACTGTAAGCAAAAATCAGTTACATGACCACCCGAGGAAATGGAATGTACATAATCTGTGGGACCTGATGATATTCATCACAGAGTCCTGAGGGAACTGGCTGGCATAGTTGCAAAGCCACAGTCCATGATGTAGGCATAAATGGTTTCATTGAGGGTGAGGAGAAATATTTAATGGAGGAGCTTTCACTAATCCTTGAAATTCTCTTTCTGCAAAGTCCAAAGCAACGCAAACAGTTATCTTGTTTGGACAGCACATATTTGTGGAATCAGCAGCAGCACAGAGTTTAAAAGTATTTCATACTTATCATACAAAGAGAAGAATTAAATATTCTGAAAGTTCGCACGGTAAGTTGCAATTACCAATTAATTTGATGTATAATATATTGTAATAAATCAATATATTGCACTAAATCAAGTGTTTGTCTGCATCAAAAAATCTTATGGCTCCTAAACACATCTATGTGTTTCTTAAGATAAAAAGGTGAGTACTGAAATTAGCACAGCATACTTGTCTAAACTAAGATAAAAGCATTAGCTGAAGAATTAATGGCTCCATCACAAGCAGAGGAATGAAGTGACAGGCGATACTAAGCGTGTTTGGTTATAGGAGAGGAAGGTTATACTATCTGGAGAGGAGAAGAAATTATTTAGTATTTTTATGAGCTTTTAAACATCATTTTTCAAACTCAACCCCCCCTAGGTTTTTAATTTCTTACCCGAAATGAGCAAACTAAATGCAAAATGAGTTTCTCATGAGCATTTACTTTAAAAACAACCATTCTTCATACGCTTATGTTCTAATCCAAAATAAAAACTATCTACACATAACTTGTAAATTATAGTCTTTCAATGCTATAAATGTTTAAAAAATGTCACCATTTTATTTTCTAGAATGGCTGGTGGCAGGAAAGCAGTACAAGCTGGTACTTTAGATCTTGGCAAGTAAAAATTAAATTGATACATTCTGTTGATGAATTATTAGATGGTGTGGGAGAAGTCATGGAGATTTGATCCAGTGAGCTGCCAGTTATGCCTCACATCAGCCTTCACAGTATGTGTTACTTCATTAGCTTCATAGTACATATGGAAGAATTTTTTTTACCAAATCTCAAAATTCTAAGGAAAATCATGCTCACTCATACCCTGTAATTAAGAAACGCTTCCATCCTTTTTTTGATTTTTACTAATTCAAGGGTTTACTAACTCAAAATATTTGACAGGATCTAATTATTAAAAATAAAAATTTAAAAGCTCTGAAAATCCTTGAAAGAGCAGAAGAAAAAGCAGAAAAGCACAGCTTTGTGTGTGCAATTAAACACTGCTAACAACACAGTGGCAACTAAATTGTTTCAAAGTGAATTGATTTGTTATAATAGAAAAAATGGAAGATATGGCATTATAAAAATTATGCATATTTTCTTAAAATTAGTTATTAGTTATTATATAAAATTAGTTATTATATAGTTATACACACATTTCTAAAACAAACAAACACCAGAAACTTCTAATTTGGTGGCCTTGAAGCAAACACCTTTATATAGATACAGCAACAGGCAGCATCAAAACATACTTATGTTACACATGCAACTCTTCTCTCAAACAGACGAAGTATAAAAGTTCTTGATCTTTGTCTGGAAACTGTCAGCAGAAGCTGATGTTTCCTAAGGTAAAAAACTGAAATTGAAACTCTGTGAACTGGACTGAGACCAATCTCATTTCACAAAGCTATTCAGTGACCCAAGTGAATGCCAAAAAAGCACTGATCACTAATCATGGTGACCTTATTTACATTGGTCATTTAATAGTGATAGATTATATATCCCATTCCCATTCTCTTGAGTGATACAATTTCCCAAAATAAATAAATTGTAAAGTAAACTAGATCTTTTATTTAAATAATGCCGAGATCTGGCAACAGCTGTATTTGTTTCACTTGCAGGACACTGAGAAAATCAAGATTAATCAGAGTAGAGAGATTAATTCCTGACGTGGAATTAGATTCACCTGTGCTTTGAACTCTTGCAAAAGGAAATAAAAGCCATGAATATTGGTTAAGCAGGATCATTAAAAACAAACAAAATGAAATGTGGTGGGTTTTTGCACCTGTTGTTTTCACTTCCTTAAGGACCTTATCCAGTTAAAAACGTAGACTCTAAGCAATTCAAGCTTACCACAGGGTTATCACAGATTCACAGAAGGGCTATTGTTGGAAGGGACCTCTGGAGGTCACCTGGTCCAAACCCCTGCTCAAGAAAGGTCACCAAAAGCAGGGTGCTCAGGACAATGTCCAAAGTGCTTTTCAGTATCTCCAAAGGTGGGTGATTCACAGTTTCCCTGGGAAACCTGTAATCCATGCAGTNGCTCTGAAAATCCTTGAAAGAGCAGAAGAAAAAGCAGAAAAGCACAGCTTTGTGTGTGCAATTAAACACTGCTAACAACACAGTGGCAACTAAATTGTTTCAAAGTGAATTGATTTGTTATAATAGAAAAAATGGAAGATATGGCATTATAAAAATTATGCATATTTTCTTAAAATTAGTTATTAGTTATTATATAAAATTAGTTATTATATAGTTATACACACATTTCTAAAACAAACAAACACCAGAAACTTCTAATTTGGTGGCCTTGAAGCAAACACCTTTATATAGATACAGCAACAGGCAGCATCAAAACATACTTATGTTACACATGCAACTCTTCTCTCAAACAGACGAAGTATAAAAGTTCTTGATCTTTGTCTGGAAACTGTCAGCAGAAGCTGATGTTTCCTAAGGTAAAAAACTGAAATTGAAACTCTGTGAACTGGACTGAGACCAATCTCATTTCACAAAGCTATTCAGTGACCCAAGTGAATGCCAAAAAAGCACTGATCACTAATCATGGTGACCTTATTTACATTGGTCATTTAATAGTGATAGATTATATATCCCATTCCCATTCTCTTGAGTGATACAATTTCCCAAAATAAATAAATTGTAAAGTAAATTAGATCTTTTATTTAAATAATGCCGAGATCTGGCAACAGCTGTATTTGTTTCACTTGCAGGACACTGAGAAAATCAAGATTAATCAGAGTAGAGAGATTAATTCCTGACGTGGAATTAGATTCACCTGTGCTTTGAACTCTTGCAAAAGGAAATAAAAGCCATGAATATTGGTTAAGCAGGATCATTAAAAACAAACAAAATGAAATGTGGTGGGTTTTTGCACCTGTTGTTTTCACTTCCTTAAGGACCTTATCCAGTTAAAAACGTAGACTCTAAGCAATTCAAGCTTACCACAGGGTTATCACAGATTCACAGAAGGGCTATTGTTGGAAGGGACCTCTGGAGGTCACCTGGTCCAAACCCCTGCTCAAGAAAGGTCACCAAAAGCAGGGTGCTCAGGACAATGTCCAAAGTGCTTTTCAGTATCTCCAAAGGTGGGTGATTCACAGTTTCCCTGGGAAACCTGTAATCCATGCAGTTTTCTTTCAAAAACTCAATTTTTTCTCATCTTTAGTATAATTTTTCTGTAAATTGTCTTCCAGGACCTGAATTAATGCCCACTAATATACTCACACATCTTTATTGATTTACGCTGTAAAAATCTCTTTAATTTTATCTCTTAAAAAAAACCCCTAAGACTTGTTTAAAAATTAATTGTGTTAACTGTGAAATGCTTCCTTCACATAGAAAAACAAAAATTCTACAGATTTTCAAAAGCTCATTTATAAAATGCTTCTAGTTTTCAGGACTCAAACATAATGCAGACAAAGAGAATCCATCTAAACCTGTAAATTGCAAATCAAAGCATTATTACAATTCCTAATGATGAAGTAATTAGCAGTTTAGGATAATTTATCTTTACAATGGATCTTATATTACAATGTAAAAGGCACCAAATTTGGCCTAATTTTCTACACATGTAAAATTAATATCCTCCAAAGACTTACAGGGAATGAACAGAAACAATGAAAATAAACCATTCTTACCTCTTTTATGGAAAAGAAACTTCTATGGAAAAAGAAATGCTTTTCCCAACTAAGATACAAGACTATACACTAAATATTCAAAGGTGATTGTGATGTCTTGGCAAGAAACATTATTTAGGGTATTGAAACAAGTCAATAGTGCTAATTATCAACCATGGTTAAAGCCTCCTTATTAACAACTAGATTTTTATGAAAATATATTCAGTATCTTTCTTTTTGTACAATATATAACATTTGAAATGTACAAACCGTATTGAGAATGGCTTCAGATGCACAACAAATAAAAACAACTTCACCCTTTGAGCTTGGAGGAGGAGGTAATGAGAGGGGAAGTGGCCCAATTCACACACACATCTTCATAGCAAGGGAATGTGCAGTTTTGCTTCCAGGTGATGGCAGTATGGTTTTATCAAGGTATTGCTTACCCTCTATCAGGTAAAAGTCATGGAAATGAGCATTCACAAGTGAAGAAGAAAGATGAACTCACTCACCCTTTAAATCCTGTATTTCAAGAAAATCTTATGGAACCATAGTGCCTAAATTTGAAATATGTAGATTAGATGTAAAATTGGTTGTCAAAGCCTTCACTAGATTTAATGACAATGAATAATTATTATTTATGGACACGGAATTTTGCTAGAACTTATCCCTGGAATCAGGCAAGGAAAAGAGATGGTTGCCTCTTCTGGGAAATCATAGATAGTGACAGATGCTATTTCCTATTTTAAACTACTTTGAGATTCCTATAGCATTAACATTCCAAATAATCAATTTCAAGTGTGTATCTCTACTCCAAACTCAAATAAGAAAATAGACATTTGATTTCTATGAAATTAAAATTCATGATGAAAGAACTACACCTTGTAGCCATTATCTCTGCCATACAAATACATTTACAGCCTCATCTGCAATCAAGTAAGCCATCAGTCAACAAGGCACCATTCACACATTTTAATATATACCCAATATTAATGGTCCCTAGCTGCTCCAGAGACAACAGCAGGACTGATAGGACTGATGATAAATTTCATCAAGGTAAAGTAATTTCCCTTCTATCTTTTCCTCTCCATGTCTACTGTTGCCTTGCTTATGAGGCAACATTATTCTTGAACTTAAAACATGTTTCTTTCATATTGTCTGGAATGCAAATGATCTTCAGTGCCTAATGAGTGTTTTTGGATCACACCTTGTAAGGGAGAAAAATGAATTAACTCACAATACCTTCCAAATGTAATCTCCAGCAATGTAGATGAAATCAAGACTCCATTAAGTAATTTGCCTCATTTCTACACTAAATCCTTCTTCCACTGTCCTGTTTTCAAAATACCTCACCTAGCCCAGTGATCACCACCAGATCAAACTGTACAGAATCTCTTCCCACTTTTTGTTCTGTTGCCTTCCCTTTGTAAACCCAGTCCTAGATTCTTTCCCCCATATTCATCTCCCAATCTTGTAAGATTTTGTATCCAATTTTCTCCCTTCCTTTTCCCATGTCACTTACGACGCAGACTTTGTGTGCCACATATTCGATTTTTAAGCTTGCCTCTGCAGACACTGTATGTTTCCAGCCTACTAGTCCACAGGATTCTGCTCTGATATTCCATAGAACAGCCAAGGTTAATAATGTAAAGTGACAAACAGATCTAGTTCCCTGGGAAGAAGTGAAAAATTTTCATTGGGAATGCAAAAAAAGGTGGTATTACTGGAAGTTTTAAAACTTATCCAACTTTGGGTCTATGAAGCAGATGATAAAGATGGATTTGATAAAATCCCCTTCTCTGTGTAATTTCACTTTCCTACTTCCAAGTAGGACAGTAAGGCTATTTAAAGCAGAATAATATGCATAAATAAGCAAAATACTGTTTTCTCTACTTGAGGTTTTTGAAACATGCATTTTGCCTTAAAAATCTCCAAATATTCAACCTGATGCAAGTATTTTACATTAGGAATTCCAACCATTATGCCTTATGCTCAATAGTGTCATAAGCCACTTAAAATCAAAAATTCTATTGAGAAATACTGAACAAACCTAATAGATATTTCATCAATTCTACATACTGTAATTGAGTGCAAAGTTCTACAATGTATTAGAGTATAAACTGTTTGACTTAAATCATGGAAGTCCCTAGATTGCTCTATTAGGATATTAATTGTCAAAGCTGACAAAAAGAACCTTTTGTCAGAAATACTAAAAATCAAGTACAAATTTGAAAGTATTTGGCACAAGAACTGTAATTATTTTAACAAAGCAGCACACACTTATGCCATACAAATCACTTTCAATTATCATTACTTCACTTAACTAATTTGCTGGTTTTAATGATAGAGAAAATTACATAAAGGGTTTATGTTTTTTTTTTAATGTGGTGTTTCAAAACTTGAAGTTTATGTAGAAATAATGCATAATTTTTCTTAAAAAAAAACTATCACAGAATGCATTATTACACCTCTGTTTTTAGAGAAGGCTACACATTTATGCATGGATATATATATATATATATA